>CALNXK010000147.1:65000-310000 GCA_942486035.1 Porites lobata | reverse complement strand
AAGTTTCTGGTTAGTTTTCCCAGTATAATGGAACCTGATTCACTCAGCTTCCTAACACTAATCACTAAACTTTAGAGCAATTAATACTGCGTTCGGAGGCCTTTCGGTGCGTTTTGCAAACCCCTGCCGGATTTTCAATGGCACAAATTAGAGAAAATGGTATTCAAGTTTCATTTTCGTGTTTAGGTTTCCCGTGGTACTTCAAAATGGATTTGAATTTCCCTTTTCGTTTTTCGTTTATTGTATGGCATTGGAAAACGGAATTTTATTTTGTTTTTCTACGCTATTGTAAAAAGGGGGTTTGATTTTCTTTTTTAGTTTTTCTATGTTGATACGTTCTTGTTAAAAAACGGATTTGGATTTGGATTTTCGTTTTATTATTTTCGTATGGCATCAGAAAACGGGATTAATGTTTCGCTCGGCTACCTCTGTTATAAGAAAACAGATTTGAATTTCGTTTTTAAATGTTATAGGAAAACGGACGTAATCTATTTTTCTTTTTCGTTGTACTTATAAAAAATACTGTAATCTGCTCCTGCCCAATAAGCCCTGCCTCCCAGTTGTAGCTATAGGCTCTACCTTTAAGCAAAAAAATACACCTGATTATAAGCCTAATCCTCTAAATGTATTGAAATGAATTCGATCCATTACGTAAAGCACCAGTAAAGCTTGTTCGAAGTTATTCCGTTTTAATTATTATGAAGTTCTCTCGGATAAGAGCCTTCTCAACCACCTCTCGAAGATGTATATTCCCACAGAAAAAAGTAAACGAAAAATTAAATGCTATTTACTGATACCGTAAAGGTAAAGACAAAAAACGAAAAACGAATTAAAAACGGGTTTTCGTGAAAGTTAATTAAGTGTTTCCATAGTTTTTGTCACGCGCTTCTTTCATCGTTTCACTCGGAAAGTAAAAACTTGCATGCAAGAATATTTTTCGAATAACCACGAGGCATTCCAAATCACGCTAAGACAATACTATGCTGTCAACTTCGTAAGTTTGAAAATCAATATTTATACCCTGTAAGGTATAACGACATTTCATATGAAAGCTTAATACTCAATCCACGCTTGCAGCCCTTCAAGAAAGGATTGATCATTGATGAAAATTGTGAACTCTATTCGATAGGCAGCATGAAGAATGATAAGAAGCTCTGCGTCTTACAAAATTCAATTTATGGTTTTTTCTTCGTTATTTCTAGCCACTGATGACACTATTTGGTGTTTAAAATTTAAAAATTAGCAGACACACTATTTGTCCTACGCTCTACTTTTTGCGTGAGATTGGTCATGTGACTCCGAGCTGCAATGGACCTACTTTCGTTTCATCGAAAACGCAGCGATCAGTTCGCTTCCACGCTACTGTTTTGATGTGTTTTGGCTTCATTAAGTCATCAATTAATATTTTTTTTTCGATTTTAATCCTCGACAATCCACAAATCACAAAATGAAGAAAGAGCTGATTTTACGTTTCATGACATCATTTTATTGATTCTGATGAGGAAAATCTTTTTGAGAATATACATTATAGTTACATGAATGTCCGAAGAAAAAACCCCAGGCATATGCGTTCTATTTATATTTGGAAATTACACATTGAGTAGCTAAAATGGGCGAGATGTCTATTTTTGTCTCACTAAAGAATAAAGCTTTCCGCCAAAACGTCTTATTAGTAGCCTAAAATGAACGGAAAAGATTGTTCTTTATAAAAATTCATACGCTATTGAAGAGACGACACTGTGGAGGAAAAACAAATTATAGAAAAAACACCATCTGATTTCCAACTTTTGTTTTTGTGTACTTTCTCAGTTTGAGCAGATCACAGCTGACTCAAACGTTCTCGACTAGTAGTCGCGTTGTATTATTTCGGCACGCATTGCTTAACTGGAAAAAAGTACTCGTGGAAATTTCTTCTCTCAGCGAAACAAGACTGTTCTTGTTTTTAATGCTTGCTGCCCTTTTCGGCTAACAAACGGAAAGATGTCGTTAGAGTTATTGTCTTTTTTTTCTTTTTTTTTAAACTGTTGAAAGAAGCCGTGTTTACGGAAGTGGTTTTGTTTGTAGGGTTAGCGCGTTGCGCATAAAAGGGCATTCAGTGAAGACCTTAAAGAAGGAGAAGAAGAAGAAAAAAAAGCCCACTGGAACACCAATTCTTGGTGTGTTTCTTTTTGTTGTTGTTGTTGTTGGTTTTGTTTTGTTTGTTTGTTTGTTGTTGTTGTTTTTTTTTTTTTGCTCAGCGGCCTGATTTATGCTGAGAAGGCCTAACAAGGACAACAACAGCAATCCACATGCACCTGTTTCCGAAAAATATGACTGAGCATGCGTAAGACGCTGACAACCGTTAGCGCTGGGTTGGCGTTCAGATGTACTTATATCCGATTTTGTTTGTTTGTTTGTTTCTGTTTTTGTTTTCATCATTTGCTCGTTGAGGAAAACGGCGAATAAAACGGCCATAATAAGTTTAGAATGGGATAATGCGAAAGATGAGTTTCTTAAATATTATTAGTAGTAGCAGTAGTAACCTTTTTTAATGTGGTCAAATACACTTTGCTCATTTCAGTATTGTAAGTATAGCTAATCTCCAGGGCCGAGTTGTTCAAAGCTGGGTTAAGATAACCCACGGTTAGTGCGAGATTTGAATTCAGATTTGAAAGCTTAAAAAGCATTTCAGTTTTAATTCTTTTTGTCCACAAGTTGATGATTGAAAGCTCTAAATATAACAGAGAAAATTATCCGAGAAAATGCTTTTGAACACAAGAAAAAGAAACCCGGGTTAAATTTAGCCCCGGGTTAAGCGCTAATCGGCCTTCGAACAACTGGGCACTGGTATTTCCACAAACGTAAAAAAATAGTAATGAAAGAAAAAAGCTACATTTATAAATTGAAGAAAACAATAGATCGTTAAGGTTATTCCCTGGATACATCTTGCTCAAAACAACAAAAATAATGACAAAAGATGAAAACTTACAACAATGGAAATTTGGATTTCACACGATTATCAAGCTTTTAAACGTTGATAATGTTTCTGCATCCTCCTTGCAAACCCTGCTAACCTAATTTAGAATAAAGCCATATTTGATCCAGTAGCGCCTTTTTTTTAAAAAAAATCTTAAGTGGGGTTTTGATTAGTCTCCCTCAGCCGTTTTTGTCTTGTCGTGATTGGTTAGTTGTTGTTGTTTTTTTTTTTTTGTAAAAACCGTCGCGTTGGCCTACGTTTATTCTACAAAGATATAACGAAGCTGAAGATGGCAGCTGTGGTCTTTTACAATCCACGTGACTTGATATCCATGCAACCTTCTATATAAGCTTATATAATTTTATGAGCTGTTGCTTAGATCAGTTAGAGACTGTTAGAGAGCAAAAGAACGAGAAGTAAACAAAGCGCTTAACACTTGTAAAATTAAAAAAAAACATCTTAGAGAGAGAAGTATAAAAGCCTAGTCGAATACACACTTCATTAGATCGATTCTTTTCCAGGAAGTTTTGAAAGAAGCCGTGTTTATGGAAATCAGGTTTCATGCGTAGGATCAACACCCGACACGTTCAAACTTTGGAGAACATTTCATCCAAATACAAATCGCTGTTTCCCATTTCATCCGCCTCATAATCATTTCAGTCATTAAAAGAAAAATTAAACAAATATTAAAAATAAAGGAAGCACACCGGAGCACTTCCACTTTCCTCTTTTATCTGAGCAGTTTGCTATGCTGAGAGGAGCCTAGAAGGAAGAAACAGCTGTCCATGACCACCAGTTCACAGGTAATATCACTAAGCATGCGTCAAGTAGTGTCACCAAGCGCAGTGATTGTTCAAAAGGATTTGACAAGCCAAATAAAAACGAAATTTAAAGTAAAAAAAAAAATTCGACTTAATAGACCAATCACGTCCTTTTAGGAACGTCAGTCACTGTCAACAACAGTCCTGTTCAGGTCTACACTCACCCGCACGATCATATTCCATCTACTAATAGTCTACTATAGTCTCCTAGACTATAACAGAACTTCTTCCGTTACAGAAATGCTACAGTCATTAGATTTAGACCTTTTAGAGGATAGACGTAAAGCCCATCGATTGAATATATTTTTTTACAGTAAATAATTCGTTTTACTGCCTAGACCTAATTTTTTTTTGATTCAATGTTTTCTAGATCATTTGCAATGATTGATTATGACTTTTATAGTTTCTTTCTAAGGACAATAAGGGACTGGAACTCTCTACCAAGCGGCATTCGTATTAGTACAAATTTTTCATTTTTTAAAGATCACTGTTTCTCAGCCGTTAGAATTTATTGATGTCTGTCATTTATTTATCTTTTTTTATTATTATTTATCTTACTTATTTGTATATAAATATATTTTATATTTATTAAGAAATAATTTTATTTTTTATTTCTATTTTTATTTCATCTTTATTCCATTATTGTATTTCTAATATTGTAATTTATTTAATTTATATTGACTTGATGCGAAAGCGTTATCAGTTAATAAATGTAGATGTAATAAAGTGACTCCTGGGTTCGAACCTTTCACTGGAAAAAGGAATGCGATTAATACTTAAGTTGAAATAGATGAACGTAAGGCAACAGACAAGCTTTCTCAAACAATTTTTTATCAGCAAAAAAATTTGGAAAAAAAAAGATGACAAAAAAAAACATTTATACTACTAGGCCAGGTGCGTTTTGATACGTACAAATTAAAAACAAAAAAACAAGCAAAATAACACACAGTAATGGCGCTTTCTGTTGCACAGTTCGTTCGGAAATGAGCTACAAAGAACTGCAAAATACCATTTTTTTTCGTTTGAACAAAATATTGAGCGAGAGTTTTGATTTCTTAGTGAACAAAGCAGTTACGTGTGTTTTGAACATGTGTTTTTGGATCAATTTCCGACGGAATTGTGTTAGGATGAAATAAAACTAAAATGTGGATCAGATATAACAAAAGCCTAAATTTAAATTCATTTTAGATGCAAATAAAACTAAACCAAAAGTTGTATGACGCACCAAATCGAACATTTTGAGTTCAAAACAGCCACTATAATAACATGGTCTTCCCTCAAGTCATAGCAGTGTTCCACGGATTGTACGATGTGATCGGTCTTCCTGGTAATTTATTGGTCATAGTGACGATCATCTTTGAATCAAGATTCCATGTGATGCGATATATTTTACTGGCAAGTCTCGCTTTATCAGACTTTCTCCTGTTGGTCCTTGTAAACTCATTCCGCATCAAAAGTATAGCACAAGAACATTGGTTATATGGCCAAACAATGTGCTATCTCAACCCATTCTTTGTCAGATACTTCTACATCAACACGGTTCTTCACTTGGTAGCAGTGTCTTATGATCGATACCTAGCGATAGTCAAGTCTCCATTGACCTACGATGGGACCATTACAAAAACCAGGGTGGCGTTTTTGTCTCTCATCTGGATAATCCCGATTCCACTTTCCATCGGTCCATTCCTTGGTTGGGGAGAGTACGTTTACAGACAAGAGGGGTTCTTCTGCGAGCAGGGATGGGCTCTGCGAAGCAGTTCAGCAAGAAGAAACATGATAATTTACCCAATCACAACCCTCGTTATTCCGTTATTAATCATTGTATTCCTAAACGTATCAGTATACATGGCCGCGAGACGACAGGTAAATGTTACTGAAGTCCAAATGGGGGGCTCTGTTGATGCTGAAAACCCTCAACAGCTGCAAGAGATCGTATCTAGAAGAATAAGAGATCGGAAGGCAGCTATCGATGTCGCCATCATTATCACCGCATTTTTGTTGTGCTTTCTTCCAGGTTGGATTATGGGCATTTGCCGTCATTTTTTTCCGGAAATTAATGTCCCAGATGAGGTAGTTCTTGCCACAACCTGCATTTTCTTCCTCAGCTCATTGTGTAATCCGATCATTTATTCTATTCGCAAAAAAGAGTTTCGTGCTGCGATTCGGAAAATGTTGAGCCGAATTGGAGTTTGTCGACTTTCTGACGGCGACGACAACGGAAAAATTGTTAGATTTTGTGCCAACCTCGAATCCGAAGGACTTTCGACAACTACAGTAAAACTCGCCACCCGAGACCTCGATGGAGGGTGTATTTACTTAGAAACCAAAGGCAGATCGTTACCTAAATTTGAACGAAGTTCTCTTTCTCCAATTGAAGAAATCAGTGATTATTGAAAGCTTCAATAACGGCGAAATTTATTTCGCTCATTAACCACATAATCCTTGTTTTCATCTGATTAGCCAGTATCAGCAACCTATGACTATCTCTTGCCAGTAATCATGGACAGTAATTCTTGGAAGAGGCTAACATCAACCCCCTTTGCTAAAGTTGATATCCCGGTGGAATATGCCGACTTAAGAGGGATAAACGTTACTCCAGATATCTCCGAAACTTTTGAGCGAACGGTATATAGCATTTTTAATAAGAGTCGCGGGGAGAAATTTTTGACCGGCACGTTCCAATTTGTTTATTGTACTGACGAAAATTGTATTAATGCTCTGCTAAAAATGCAGCACACATATCTGGCTGCATTAGACAAAAAAAGACTACTTAAGCCGGTCAGAAGGTTTATGATGTATTAACAATCGCACTGCTTTCCTCTAATGATATTTTCTTACTTCCATACTTTCCGTTGAGCTTGTATATGAATTACATTTCAGGAAACATTATAGCTCTGAAACCTCAACTTACAGAGCTGTGAAAATGTACTTAAAGAGCTGAAAAACTGCAAGGGACAAGGGAGATGTAACCTGGCCAAATTGTACACAGGCTTCTCAGGATAACCATCTACAACTTTCTTTCGTTTTCATTGATGCCTTATAGAACTTAAACAACTTGAAAATAGTCTTGTCGTGAAAATGACAAAATAAAATATTTAATGAGAAATGAATTACGTATATCTTTAACCATAAAAAATATAACTGTCTTAATGCTTGACTTCTCAAATATGCATGTCTCAAATTATGGGAATGTTCATTCCAGAGTGAACCTCGTTTCCATGCTGAAAGATCATGTGACCCTTCTTAACCTTTTAAATCTGTGTGGTTTTCGTTACCCTTTCGTCATTTTTTTGATGTGTCGTCTTACGATCGTAAAAATAGGCGATACTACAAATATTCTTTACAAGCCTCGTTTTCATGCTGATAGGTCACGTGGCGTTATTAATCCGACAGATACATCCTGTTTACACTTCCCCATTGGTTTTAGGGTTATTTAGTATTTTACATGCATAAAAAGAGCGTTAATTAGGAATAATTTGTGGCAGCCTCGTTTCCATGCTGGAATCCTGGTGTAAGAAATTAAATATGCTGTTTTTTAAATTATGGGATAGATCTCGATGGGGTCCATATCCAGTATGGTTTACTATGTCATAAACTATCATTGGCTCCTGGCCACATTTGGTGCTTTTACCATAAACTCCACAATTATTTCACCCTTCTGCTGGACTATATGGGTTAACTCGTGCGCTAATGAGCAAAACGGTAAAATTTGACGTCAGCAAAGATTCGCCTATATCTCGATCACGAAAAATTATGAAAAAGAAAAAAAGAATTCACTTTCAATTCAACATTCAAAGAAAATTCAAACTAAAGACGGAACCTTACATGCGCGCGCTGACTTTGAAAGGTTCGAATAAAGTTAAAGTCACATTCAGTTCAGCTGGGTCTAGTGTTGTCATTCGGCATAAAAACGTTTTCGCTAACACGAGAAACGTTACAAAATACGCAGAGCATGATGGCATTAAGACTTCAAGATTTTCTCGCACTTGGGAACATGCACAGACTGCCTGCGAAATCACAGACCAGAAGGGAAAAAGCAGACCAAAGAACTCGCAAAGGCTGCGAAGGCTCGTGTTTGAGCCCGCTTGGTAATGGTCAGCAGTGCGTATAAACGGCATAAAAGCGAAGCAAAACGTCCTACTAACATCTGGCGAGATTTGAAGCCCTATCTGAGCGAGACAGGTCTGCTGCTAGCATAGCTCGCCGCAATTACTATTTTCATTATTATTTTTATCATTATCATTATCATAATCGTTATTATTATAGTTATCGCTATCGTTATCTTTATCATTGTCATTATTATTTTTTTTTTCTTCTAAAAGGCATTATGCCAAAACGGCGAGAAAAATCTTTCAAACAGGACTCTTACGTAAGACAAAAACGGGGGACACTAACCTGAATTTTTCCCCATCCACCTATGTCCTATCCCAAGCCAAGAAACTTTTCTTCAAATGACGGGTCAGCAAAACATATATAACAAGACTCAGTTTAATTTTGGTTTAAAAATGGATTAACCACTCAAAGACGAGCACGTCTGAGTATGCTGGAAGACCTTTATTTATGTTTTGATCAAGATGGCTAGGGTTTGATACGATATTTTACAAGAAACGAACAAATTCTTACAAAACGATTTGTAGTGTAATTTATCCGACGCGCGCAACTTGAGTTTATTTAGAAAGACGTGTTTTCCTATAACCAGACTATTTCGCCTAATATGGAGGTTTTCAAAAATTCAAGTAATTCGATTACGAAACTCAGTGGTTATTTTGTGGGTGCCAAATTAAAATTTTCAGTCTTTTTATTTTTTCCGACGTCGTCGGATAAAGGCCGAAAAATCCAGTTAGAACATCACAGATCTGATACAACCAAAGTAATAAAAAACTTTTCTATTCCACATTTTCATTATTGAAGGTTTTACATACAGTTCTTCTCTGAAACAAGTTATATAGTTATTATTTGTACGTGGGAACCAATTTCCTCAGTCTGAGATAGACGCCCTTCATAAATCAGGGGCACCCAACGACTGTTTTCTGTAAAATATCTCTTCGTGGAAGCAAATATTACCTAGAAATTTCTATCAAATGAGGACGACTAAAAATTTCTAGATGACCGTTCCATTCATGTACAGTCCGTTCTAAGATCATCTTATAAATTCCCTACCATTTTCTGAAGTTTAATTTTTCACATTTCACTCCCGAGGTTAAGCTATTTTTCGAAGAAAAATAGGAAACCTAAATTTTCGGATTCAAAAATGTGATGGAGAGAGGAATCAGAAGAATTCTCACTTTCTTAATATGTTTAAATTGCATCATGCTAAAATTTTCAAGAAAATAATACTGAAGCCCTTGTAATTTCGAAAGACTCAAGTTCCCCCTAAGATGACCGAACCGATAAAAATTTTATAGCGCCGCTTAAGTTACAATGCATTTCTACGAGAACTGAAAGTACTCTGGATAGCCTAAAAAGTGTTTTCAATGTATTTAGGAGGAAAACATCGTTGGGTGCCCCTGATAAATACTTTGTGAAGCAGTTATGTAAGTGTTTTCAAGTTTGTACGAGCTGCATATGCATAGTCCATAATAATCATGAGTGGCGGATGATGTTGCATGGACGACTTTTATGCCGACAGTCAAACGACAATGTTGTCGTTAGGATCTTGACAAATCCTGATCCGTCGGAACATTTTCTTCACTGCGTTACGGAATTCTCTTTTTCGGATGGAATAGATCATCGGGTTGCATATGGCACTGAGGAATAAAATGCACGTAGTGCTAAGATCTGCCTCGAGAGAAACATCGACTCCTTGAACGAACTGGCGAAAAGTGACTGTAACCCAGAAGGGAAGAAAGCACACCAAAAACGCGGCGATTATAATGGTAACATCGACAGCTGCCTTCCGATCTGTTAACCGCCTCGAAACGCTCTCCTGCTGCTGACTGATTTCAGCATCAACAAGGCCACCTACTTGGACTTCAATGGCGTTTATGTGGCGACTCGCTGTTTTGTACACTGACACGTTTCAGGAACAAAATGACCAGGAATGGCACAATAATAGTTGTGATTGGTCGAAAGATAGACATGCGGTTTTTACTGATGGCGCCGCTCTGCAGATCGAGAGCCCACCCCTGCTCGCAGATGAACAACTCTGGGTTGTAATCGTACTTTCCCCAACCTTGGAACAGACCGATAGAATTTGGAATCACCGGAATTATCCAGATGAGAGCTATAAACGCCACTCTGGTTTTTGTAATGGTGCCATCATACGTCAAAGGCGACTTGACTATTTTTAGGTATCGATCATAAGATACTGCTACCAAGTGAAGAACCGTGTTGAGATAGAAGTATCTCACAAAAAATGGGCTCAGATAGCACATTGTTTGGCCATATAACCAATGTTCTTGCGCTATGCTTTTGATGCGGAATGAGTTTACGAGGACCAACAGAAGAAAGTCTGATAAAGCCAGACTTGCCAGTAAAATGTATCGCATCACATGAAATCTTGATTCCAAGATCATCGACACTATGACCAACAAATTACCAGGAAGACCGATCACAGCGTACACCGCGTGGAAAGCTGCTATCACTTGAGGGAAGGCCATTGCTGGAATTGCTTATTGGTAACGTGCTTGAAAGGTATGAGCAAAGTATCACAAGTGAGGATATGTCCTCAAATTTAAGAGCTTTTACAGCTGGCAGTGTGCGTCATTTCTTTTCTCTCGCTTGTAATGTGGACGGAAATTGTACCCAGAAAGGAAAGGACCCATAATTTTTTTATTTCCTATAAAGCCTTCTTCGTTTTTGTGTTCTAGGAAATATATCTTATCAATTTTTCAAATCGGTTTGATCTAGCGAAAAACAATTTTCAGACAAAATGAGACAAAACTCTAGTCACCACTAGTCTGCACTGTGGTGTTCTTTATATTGATCTCAAGAAGCAAAATTTACCATGTTTTCAGTAATTTTAGCAATTCTGGCGCCATTTGCCAAGAATTGATCTTCGAATTTGCGTTCCAAAAAATTCCTTTGAACTGCAAAGAATATGTTTTCGTCAATGTGCTTCACCTTTTTAATTCAATACAAGAAAATGGAATTTAAAGTTCAGTTTCGTGTTTAGTTTTCCTGTGGCATTTCCAAGTGCATTTGAATTTCCTTTTTCTTTTTTCGCTTTTTTATGGCATTGTAAAAAGGATTAAATTTTGAATTTTGTTTTTCATTTGTCGTCAGTTTTCTAAGGTTGTTATGTTGATGAAAAACGTTGATGAGAAATGGATTTGAATTGCGATTTTCTTTTATTGTTTAGTATGGCATCAGAAAACCCGTGATTAATGTTTCGTTGAATTTCAGTTTTCTGTGTTATAGGAATTGCGAAAATGGATTTCCATTTATTTTTTCGTTTTCGTTGAGGATGTTTAAACTGCCATAAGCTTCCCAGCTTAAGGTTCCGGTTTTAAACAATTTATAATTTATAAGCTATTGATCAAAATGAAACAATGTGGAGTAAAAAAAAAAACATCGTCCACTTTTCGAACTTTCGTTTTTGTGTACTTTTACTTTTGAGCAGGTCGCTGAGCTTACTCAGAAACTCTCCTGGAGTCGTGGGGCATTCATTTTTTCGGCACTCTTAACTGAAAAAAAGTATTGGTTGAAGTTTCTTCACTATCAAACAAGACTATTCGTTTTAGATTTTCTTTTTAAATGCTTGTTGCGTTTCTCGGCTAATTAAAAGAACGGAATCATATCATTAGAGTGATTGTTTTCCTAAAAAGGTTGATAAAAGCCATGTTTACGGAAGTGGTTTACTGCGTAATTTTAGCAAATCCTGCAGCATTTGCCAAAGTGCAGTGCTTGTCGCCTAATGCCAGCCTCTTCAATTTGAGTCAAGAAAATGGAATTTAAATTTCACTTTTCGTGTTTAAATTTCCTGTGGCATTTCCAAATAGATTGTTTTTTACGGCATTTTAAAAAGGATTTGAATTTTTTTTCTCTTTTGTCGTTAGTTTAAGAGAGCGGAATTATATCATTAGAGCGATTGTTTTCCAAACAATGTTGATCACTGAAAGCCATGTTTACGGAAGTGGTTTACCGCCCAGGATTAAAGCGTTGCTCTACTGGTTCATTTTAGAAAAGGAAAACCTTAACCAACACGAATAAGAAAGAAGCCCACTGGAAAACCAATCCTCGGTGCTTTTTCTCTTGTTTTTTTTTTTTTTTTTTTTTTTTTTTTTTTTTTTTTTGCATAGCGGTTAATTGGAAGTCCTCAACAGCAAGATATCGTATCTAGGCGACTAAAAGGTCGGAAGGCAGCTACCGATGTCGCCATCATCATCGCCGCTTTTTTGTTGTGCTATATCTCCCAGGCTGGCTTATCGGCATTTGCCGTCAGTTCGTCCCAGGAATAGATGTCCAAGCCGAGGTAGTTCTTGCAACAACTTGCATCTTCTTCCCTTTAAGCTCCTTGTGTAACCCGATCATCTATTCAATCTGCAAAAGAGAGTTCCGTGCCACGATTAAGAAAATGTCGAAAAAATTGGATTTTGTCGACATTCTGTCGACAACTACGTCTTAATGGGAACAAAAGTTGTGCGATTTTGTGCCAAGCTTGAATCCGAAGAACTCCCAACTACAATTGCAACACTCGCCACACGAAGTCTCCGCGAAGGGTGTTTTTACTTGGAAACCAAAGCACTATTTGCACCTATAAATTTCAGCGAAGTTGTCTTTCTCCAATTGAAGAAATCAGTGATTATTAAAAGCTTCAAGTCCTTCAATAAACTAAATTTATTTTGATCATTAAACACATAATCCTTGTTTTCATCTGATTGGGCATTATAACAGATCGATAGTGCAGTTTTTGATCAGAAAACGTATAAAAACAATTTCCGTAATCATTTTATAACTATACGTAGAATTGAAGGCAAAAAGTATGTATAATGTCAAGAACACTGAATAAACGATCAATCGAAATGGAGAGTGTTCGTTGACGTTCTTTACCTAGTTCGTTATCTGGGCACTGATCTCTCTAAAACTAGAAAAATACCATTCCCTAGCTACTCTAGACTACTAGCAGTCTCTCTTTTTTCTTGGTCCGTCGAGCAAAACGCCCGTGACACGCAAATGACCACGCGCGTGACTTAAGGCGCGAGACGGGAGAGGCCTGCCTTCGTTTTTCGCGTCTCGCGGCTTCGCCGCTCAACACTTGCTCGCGCGTGCACTCCCCTTACTAAATCTGAAGAAAAGGAGAGACTGCCCGCAGTCTATAGCTACTCCCTTTTACAACACTAGGCAGGAGAATGTCGCACCTGCACACGACTGAATGAAGACTGGGGGTAGAAGTGTTATACAACAAAATTTTAAAAAGCTAACGGCTAAAAAAAGAGCAAAAAATATATATATATATATATATAGTGTTAACAAACCTGAGTGGCATGTGACATGCACAAACAACGAGGTGAGCAATGCCTAAATATGTACGGTACAGCAATATAGTTACCCCCAAGAAATACCACCAGAATACAATGGAGAGGAGAAGTGTGACGTCACGTTACCATGGTAGCACTATTTCTGGATGACAACAAAACCGATGACGACGGCGACGTCAAGGAGAACGGCAAAAAATAATGTGTTTATATCAACAAACAACAACTTTGCAGGTGCATCACGCTATTTTGAACCGATTTCTTTACCGTCGTTGCACCACTACGACATGAAACTTCCTAATTTCACGAGCCTGCTTTATGAAGTAGGTGAACGAAACTCCCAAATTGTTGCTTTCTTTTTTCAAACTTAGATAACGGTAGATACAGTCCCAAGGAAAATTTCGCCAAGATTTGCCAAATTAAATGACATTGAATAAGACCGGAGAAGTTTGAAATATTGCGAATAGACTTTTAAGTGACTTTATCTGTTTGTTGCCATCCAAAATTTTGCTACCACGGCGACATGATGTAACGACTTCTTAGTCTGCTTGATAGAATCCAGAATAATGGTGTTCATGCGCCAATTGCCCCTTGCCCTCTCCCCTTTGATCCCTACTCCACATGGGTTAAAATACAATCGGCTGTAATCAGCTACCAAAAACCTAACGTTCCTGAATCTAAAAATGAGCAATTGGTGCGTTCCTTGGTAGGGTGGTATATAAAACAGATGGGGGCGAATTCCCGTTTGAAGAGTGTTGCTAATTCGCTACAATGATGTCAACTTATTTTGTGGAATAGCACCTTCTTGTACACTCAGACCCAGGTCTCTCGTACTTCTTTGCTTTTTAAAACAGTAAAAACCAGTGAATGCGGTAAATCTTGTCGAAACTCGAACTGTAAATTTTGCAAGACTAACGTCGTGATCTCATTTTAAGACGATAGTCAAATTCGACGGCCATTTCTTGTAATGGCAAGTTTTATCACTTATCTGTCCCCTGAAATACCATGTGACATTGCTTTTATCCCAGCTATCCCAAAGCACGTGCAAAGATGGCGGGTATCGTGAATAAGGTCTATTATTAAAAACTGAATCATTGGATAATCAATTCTAGAGCTCTGATTGGCTCAGCCATCATGGTATATGAGCCATTATACTATGCTCTCCAAATATGATAACTGTACACGTCTGCTCAAAAATGAAAAAAAAAGCGGAAAATCGATTGTTTTAAAAAATAAAGTCGGGGAGAACTCTCGATACTTTGTGGGCGTTTTTTTTCAAATGAAACAATTATTCCACTCGCGCTTGCCTACCCAGCGCTACACACCTCGTTGGCTATCTTCCATCTCATATCTAACGAGCAGTCATGGAATAATTGTTAATTAGCCATTTCCGAGTCGCCTCAAACCTCTGTTTCAAACCGTGGCGAAGTGCGAAACCATTGATATGAAAAATGATTTTTTTCGTTCTCATGTAAATAAAGCTCATTTTCATAAGAAAGGTTTTTGCACTTTCCATCGTTTTGAAAGTGAGAGTTGTTGGAACTCGGGAATGGCTTAGTCTCCCCTAAAGAATATATTCAGTCTTCACATAAGTATGCAGACTTTTCTTAATTGAGATACCACTTACTCCACCATTGAATTTTTTTCCTTTATTAACCCTTTTTCCGCAGTGAAAATACGCCATTTGGGGAAATCTTTTCGGTAAAGAGCTGGAAGACTGGGAAGAGGAAGACTATATGGTAACTTACATGAATCAAAATACTGATGACGTACACATACTGATTCTCTACTGTCACCATTACAAGCTGGTTTTCTGAATCGTGCGCTGTTTTTCCTTTTCAATTGCACTGGATGTTAGATCTGTTTCTGTCTAGCCACAAGCTTCTTCTTTGCCTGTGTTTGAACGTAAAGTCCTTTTTGAGTGCGAATATTAACACCAGTACGATCGAATTTTTTCGATTGTACATGGCTTGCTGAGTCAGACGAATTTCTTAAATTTTGTGAAAAATAATGGCATCTTACTTTGATGAGCACGAACTCACAGATCGGACAAGTAATCCAGATTTCTATCTGGAGCTTGCAAGGTAAGGACGATCTTCTGGTTATTGACGAGTCTACCAGAAAAGTTTAACCGAAGTACAAGAAATGAAATTATAGACACTAACAGACAGGCCTATTTTCCTATTTAAATGGCGATAAGAGTTTTATAAACATCTGCGGATTGCGGGTAGGGATAATTGGGAATGAAAACTAGAGAAGTATTCTCGACTGATAAGACTTTTATTCCCTCAAGAAATTTTTTCATTATAAAGAATTCCACACAACCCAATGCATTATTACTTGACTTACTTATGCCATTGTTTGTGGACCAAAAAGGCAGCAATGATGTGTGGGTCAAGTGATTTGACTCTGACAGGCGTGAATCTGCGAGTGGTGTAACTGTGACAAGTGTTGTTATGCGTACCCTCACGAGTGTTGTGACATTAGCGACTGTCGTGATTGTGACGAGTGTGGAGACTGGGGAGAGTGATGTGACTCTGTTGAGTGGTGTATGACTGTGATGAGTGATGTGAATGATAAGTGTTGTGACTAACGATTGCATGTTGTGACCCTGCCGACTGTTATGATTGTGACAGGTGTGGAGACTAAGACGAGTGATGTGACTATGACGAGTGTTGTGACTTCGATAAGTATTGTGACTGACGAGTGTTGTGACTATGACTGTTTTTGTGACTTTGATGAGTGGTGTCACTGTGATGAGTGGTGTGATTCTGATAAGTGTTGTGACTGACGAGTGTTGTGACCCTGGTGACTTTAGTGATTGTGACAGGTGTGGAGACTAAAACGAGTGATGTGGCTCTGACTACTTGTATTGTTGTGACTCTGATGGGTGGTGTGAATGTGATGAGTATTGTGACTCTGACAAAAGTTGTGACTTTAACAGCATGTGATTGCATGAGTAGTCGAACAGTGATTAGGGCTTTGCCTAGTTTACTAGATTACTGCTGGCTTACTCATTACAATTCTAGCACAAGTATGAGTTAAAGGAAAAATAATTGTTATCCCTCTGTGCTTGTGCATGTAAAATGCATGTAAAATTATTGTATATTACAGTATACTACAACTCAGACCGGTTTTTATGTTGCAGATTGCTTTTATCGCCCAGTGATATGTTAGAAATTACCAGGTTAGTTGTAATTTCACTCTATATGACTTACAATTAGCTGTATTTCACAGACTGAAAGACAGACAGTTTATTTACACTTTAAGTATTTACATAACTACTACTACTACTACTACTAAGTCTGCCACAGCCACAGGCTGTGGTAAGGTCAGAGCTGCTCTGCTACTGCTACTACTGGTACCATGTAACCCAGTACAACCTGCCGTGCATATGGTTGGGTAGTCGGCGACTAAACCGGCTCCCCCAGCAGTTTTTAGGTGGTGAGGAGAGTGGCATGACACCCTGCGGGATGAAAATTAACAAGACCTGTCAAATGGTGGATGAGCTCAAACTGAGCCAACAGCCATTGTGCAAATCTTGGTGAGGAGTTGCGACCTATCAAGGTGCACTATCGCACTGTATGGCCAATATTTATATAAAACTGTATTAAAGAGAGAAATAAAGGATAAGAAGTAAACCAAACAGACAAAACAACAAGGCAATCAGCCACACAATACACAACAAAATAGAGGATTATAACTCATGTACTTCAACATTAACTCAACAGGGCTGCCAGTAAGTTTTGAAGCAGCCATAGCAACGAAGATTCACCTGTAACATCTAAAAAAAATTTTATTGTGTCACCTTTAGCTTTCTACTTTGATCACTCCTAACTTTAAGTGAGCTCAGCCAAAACAGGTGTTATGGTTTTAAAATGGCCTTCAATGACATCTCTGACCAATCGATAATACTAATATTTTTATTAAATAAAAAAAGTTTTAAATGACAAACTTGATGATGTACTTATTACACATCTCTGTTACTTTACGTTCGTTTTGAAAGTAAATTCACTATAATTAAAGATCTTTAAGAGATCCATCAATAGATTATTATTATTATTATTATTATTATCATTATTATTATTACTTAATACTATTATTATCATTGATAATTTCTAGAAGGGATAGAGGGAGAGAGAAAGTTGACTTTGAAGCTAATCATGATTGTATTATAGACATGCATGATGGCTTTGTACTGGAAACAGTTGAATTCAAAACTACCACAGAAAGGGAATTACAAAATTTAATACTCTTTAAAAAAATCAATATTTAATCTTTAAAAGCCTGCACAGTTGTAGCATGCATAGCAAGCATTTTTGTGTGGTTTAGGAGCAAAGAACAAGAGTCAAAGCCTGTGTGAAAAATGGCCAAGTAAAAGAGCTGGGAGAGGATTTTTTGTCTCTCAGTTCATTTCTTGTTCGGCCAAAACCAAAAATCCCATTCCTCGGTCTTTCGTCTGGGTCTTTCTTTGCTCTGAAACCAAACAGAAACAGGCTAGCACAGTTGGATCAATAAGAATGTTTTCTTTCTCCATGTTTTAACCACAGAGCAGCATTTGATATACTTCAAGCTCCACCGGCATCTAAAGAAGTTATTGAATCTCTACCATCAGTACCTATAACTTCTGAACATGTTGGTCAGTGTTGGTATTATTAATATTTTTAGTTTGTTGCTGCAATTATCAGACTCGTACCCAGTCGCTATTTATGTGTTTTTGGGGTGAGAGAAGATTGGGGGTTAGGTTTTCCCAAGAGACCTTGTCCGCCTCAACCTAACCCCCAATCTTCTCTCACTCCCAAAACACATAAATAGCAACTGGGTACGAGTCTGTGCAATTATCATTTTCATAATTATTGTGTTGCGTTATTTTTTCATTTTTAAAGCCATTTTTAATTTGAAAAAAAGTGAAGCCTTTTCCAAATAATATGGAAGAATACACTTCACTTCACTCAAGAATATTGTTGGAGTCCACCTTTAAATTCGTCCCCTGAGGTTCCTTGCTAACAGAGGTCTCTCATAAGAAAATGAGAAGAATTAGGAGAGAGACCTTTGCCGACTCTGACACTGGAGTGATATATTGGTAATGTTGAAATTATTGTGCATACCCTGTTGAGACTGTACACTGCAAATTTATAAGCCCACAACCATGAGCTCTGTGAGTCTACAAATTTCAGATTTTGATCAGGCTATACTGTAAAATTATCCATTTCTAAGCTAATTAAGCAGTAAAAATACAAAGAAAAAACACACATGTATTCCTGCAAAGGAAAGCCATTCTTTGGTTTCTTGAAAGATTTTGTATGTCTTAATTCTGACAGGCAAAACTTCTGACAAAATAATTGCTATTTTGATCCTTCAAAAAATGCCAGGACAATGAGAGGAGTGCTATACACTAAATGTGTGTGTCTTTAAATTTCTAACAAATATATTTAACTGCATTATTTTCAGATAAAGGCTGTTCGTGTCCAATTTGTCAAGCAGAATATGAAGTGAGTGAATAAATTGGTTTATATATCCACTTTAAAATAACATCACATTACTTTCTGATTTTACTATTATTGAATTCTTTAACACCATCCTTCATGTTACCTCCTTGTATCGCTTGTTTTATGCCATAATGATATAATTAATTAATTTGTGCTGCACCCATCTTCCATGAAGGTGTCGATTAATCAAACAAAATTATCAAATCCGTAGAATTTTTTTTATCCTTCGGATACCTAGAGATAATATTATTATGCTTCATGTTATTACCATCGATCAGTAATGCAGTTGTTGACTAGATTTGTTTGAAGAACTGCAATTTTCTACCTATTATTTTATTAGATTGGAGATAATGTCAAGCAACTTCCCTGTGAACATATGTTCCACCAAGGCTGCATTTTACCCTGGTTGTCCAAGGTAATAATAACTTTGAGCGACACATGTCAGAGGCAGCGGAGTGTTTTGAAACGTGGGGGGGACTGTTCTTCCACTCGGCCATGTGCATACCCCTACATAAATTTTCCAAAATGCCCTTTGCATTGTTCGTTGGCGCAAGCAAACCTCTTTGCAACCTTAGTAGTGTATAGTATGCCAGTTCTCAATTTGGGGCAATGCATCAGTAGGCAGTTGTTCAGGCAGTCCTGCTTCATGGTGCTTCTTAGGTAGTTCTTGAGTAGTCTGAGGGCAGAAAATGTGCTCTCTGAAGTCGCTGATGTCACTGGTATTGTCAAATACATCTGTAAAAGCATCTGTAAAAGCTCTGCCTGTCCAAATTTTTGTTTGAGGGGGCTTTGGATCCCCCTGCCCCCCTGCTCCACCACCTATGCATGGGTACGTGTTACTGCCTTAAGGGTATTGGTGAAGTTCTTTCTAAGTTGTGTTTTATTGTCTTGAGATGGATAGTCAATATCAGTGAACACAAAAGCAGGCCATATTCGTGTTTAGTATGTACTAAAACAGTGGATAGTGTTTTTCGCGCGCTCTGATTGGCTACTCAATCAGTGAATATCCTGCACTATTCACTGATTCACCTCCAGTTCCTCCGAGCAAGCGACGCCAAACTCGCGTAAGTTGCGAGCAAAATGCCTTCCCGGTTTGCTGCCGTAAACAAACAAAGAAATTTCACAACTAATCAAGCAAGCTGTTTCCGAAATACACGAAGAAGGTGACGAAGTTCGGATTGGAAGTTTTAACAGGTAAAGCTTTGTCTTTTTGACACGAATTTATCGATAAAACCGGTGAAGAAGTTTTTTGTTTACAAATGCAAATTAAGTTTAAGTCTTGCGTTACTTTGTTTAGTTGGGTTGTTCATAAATAAGCTTAAAACTAAATTTAATAATATTTTTTTATAGAATGATTTTAAAACAAAAAGAATTTAAAACTCCTTTTGAAGAAATTTCCCCGCAAGAGCTAAACAAATGCCTTCAAAAGTTTTAATTGTCGGCAAGAAAAAGCGACGGCCGCGGCCGCCCGGTCATTACGCGCCAAAATTGTAATCGTTGGCAACAGTATTTGAGTTAAAAATCATCATTTTTGTGCTCAATTATCTCACTGTTTTAGTATATACTAAAACAATTATTCACCTCAGTGTCGGTGGCTAGTCGTGGATATTTACCTCACTGCTTCGCAGTTTGGTAAATATCCAGGACTACCCACCTCCATTTCGGTGAATATTGTTATCTAGCCATCTTGACCAAAAAACCTTGATCACTAAAGGATCTGATTATATTGCAAAGATAACTTTTTTCGTGCTGGACCATGGCCATCTTGCCTGCTTGGGTAGCTAATCAGAACACAGAATTTGCTTTATCTTCCCTGGCCACAGAATCAGCCATAATTTATATCTTACATGTAATAAAAAGTGTTCTTCCAAAAAGTGAAATAAAAAAAATATATATCAGGGGGGTACTCCAGATTTCAAGTGATGGGGATGATTGAATGGGGGCAAAAATCAAAACCAAAAAAAAAAATCCCTAGGGCTTCCAAAGAAACCCCCAAAAAATCCCTGGACCAAAATTTAAGCCCCCAAAAATCCCTTGCCGAATTTCCTAGACATAAAATTTCCAGAAAACTTTAAATGATATAACATGAAAAGAGAAACATAAGTTTTGAATACCCAAAAAAATACTTGCCAAAATTTTCCTACCCCAAAAAATCCTTGGATCATCCCTGTCACTTGAAATCCAGATCATCCCCCCCCCCGGGATTACAGTGACCATGACAGTGGAACCATGAATGAACCTTGAATTAATTAGAGCTATTGTGATTATGTTTTAGACAAACAGCTGCCCTCTTTGCAGACATGAGCTGCCCACAGATGATCCTGATTACGAGGAGATGAAAAATCTGAAGGTATGGATTAAAAATTCATCAGAAGACCAAAAAAGTTACCATTGTATGGGAAAGTTTGCTAGGGAGCTATGTTGCATGGTTTTTAACTTGGAAGTTCAGGATTTCTAAGCAGCTCAAGCTACAACAGATATCAGTGAAAAAATTATTGAGACTCTATTGTTACTGGCAGGTAATTCAACAAGAGCCTGGGCCAGGGATTTTCTCTGGCAACTATGGGCATACCCTGGGTACCAGTGATGTTCATCCACCAAACTCTATTCCCGCCTACCTCTCCCCAGGGCAAAATGTTGGCTTAGCAGAGGGTAGGTGGGCAGTTTGCCAGAAATGTATAATGATCCGAAAAAACCCTTTGGTACTCAGAGTCAGGGTATTTAATAGGAGCTGGCAGATGAC
This sequence comes from Porites lobata, assembly GCA_942486035.1. Taxonomy (NCBI): domain Eukaryota; kingdom Metazoa; phylum Cnidaria; class Anthozoa; order Scleractinia; family Poritidae; genus Porites; species Porites lobata. The sequence goes on along the minus strand of CALNXK010000147.1, from coordinate 288,575 downwards.
GAAGTTCACCGGCTATTTCACATGAACTCGTGGCCTACTTTTCTTTGGAAATTACCCCAGTTTTTACAAATAACGTGCTTTAAAATTAAACAGATACTGAAACAGCCAATGGTTCATAGCTATTGGCAACAAGAAATAAATTTAAAAAAAATAGATTATCCATGTGCTGTCACGGAATAAAAAAGCCAAAATTTAATGATGTCTGCTCCAGAATGGTGGAAATGCATTCTAAGAGGCCCAGATTTCAAAATTATTCCCTTAAAACTCGCTCCAAGGAGCGAGTTTTTTCCGTCTCCACCTACTCCAAACCTTATGTCACCTACTTAAAACGTTATTGAATACTCTGCAGGGTGCCATACGCATGACCCCTAGCTTTTTTATAGTCCGGGACACTGAATAAAAATAGAACCAAGAGATGTCCCCACCTACTAATTACATTTACCTGGCAACTAGAAATCTTAGGCTTTTGTCTCTAGTTATCCTGCGTCGCAGATGTAATCTAACCCCAGTTAACCCTTTAAACCTTAAGATCAAAATTTGAATTCTCATGTGTTGAAAAGCCTACAGTGTATCAGGTATAGTGTTAACACCTATTCGATATACCTCTGCTTTAGAGATGGGCATGGTGCTGATTCGCACCATTGCAGAAATTGTGCCAAAATCACTGTTCTTATATAATATTTTATGTGCGAACAGAAGCCTTATCCAGTATGGCTTTTGTTCCAGCGCAAAAGCTATCCAGTATGCAATGCAGTGTGAACATTGCCTTAGTGATAGCCCTCAAATGGGATTATTTTAGAGAACAAAGCAACAGTGAAAACATTCAGAAGTCCAATACACTGACCATTTTCTATTTTGGAATCCTGTATCATACACTCTATTTGCCCCTCCTCCCCCCCACATTTTGCATGAAGGATGCACAGTATTTGAGTTCAGTGAGAAAACTGAAGATTAATTTTCTAGTTGCGTGGGAGCAAGGGGCTGCAGGCTGCAGCTAGAATACAGTCAAAGAACAACAACAACAACCTTTATTTACTTCACATACAAGTTTGTAAGATAGTGCTGACCCTCAAAGTAGCCCCAACACTGATCAAGGCGGGTCAGGCACAGATAAAATACTAATTTATCTTATTGACATAAATGTACTATAGTTGAATACACTAAAGTTAATCAGACCTGGGTGGAAAAGAGTCTTGCGTATATTTGGAAGAACAAGTCATGTGAAAGCAATGACTTTTGCAAAATTTAGGAGGCAAACAAAGTGTATTATGGGGGATTCAAAAGTAGTGAATTCCTTACCATGCATACTGACTTCTGCAAGTATAAGGGAGCATGTTTTGCTATTATTTAAAGAGTGATTTTCTCTTGCAGATTAAGAAACAAGATCAAGAGTTCAGAGTGGAAATGCTTCATGGCTCCATGTTTTCCTGACACAACTTTATAATAATGAAGGGCAATAGTTTCATGTGTGGGTCTGGCTACATGATGGTTAGACAAAGTCTACAAGGGACAGCTGTCATGGGCTTTCTTTTATTTTCTAAAAAAAAGTTTGCCTTTGAACATCTTAGACATGAGTATTCTTTTTTAAGTTACCGACAGTATTAGAAATAATATTATTCATAGGAAAATTAATGTCCCGTAAAAAGAACAAGGTACCTGTGACATAAAATTGGTTGGTGGCACACAGAAGAAATATCTAAGAAAATCAAGTTTTTTTTCTATTGTTATTTCGTAATAGTCTTATAGAAATTGATTGTCAGTTATTTACTTGTGGCAGGCGGCATAATTAACTATCAGTTAATGCCGCCTTTCACAGAGCAAGAGCCATGGTCATGGTTTATTCTAGGAAAGGGACAGAAGAGAAATGAGATGTCTCAAAATTAATAGACGTCTTTAGCTTGTACGTTTTGTTTTCCCAATAAGTCTCAGGGGAACTGAACCCTTTGTTTTTGTATAAACTATATGTAGATATGCACGGAATAAGACCAAATTTGAATGGAACACAATTCTCTGGAGTAAAGTTTAATAATAATTGTTATCATAATTATAGTGCGAAAAACATCTTATTAGAAATAAATATCAGTTCTCATGAAAATCAGAAGTGTTTATTTTTGCATGAGTTTGTTTCTATCTCACCTGAGCATCCTCAAGACAGTTGTTGTTGTGCAGGCTTTCCTATAAGCAGGGGTCTCAAAGTTGCCTTTAGACCCCAAGGGAAAAACCCTGAGAAATATGTTTATGCTTAACTGTGGCCAATAGTCTGGTGGCCGTTTTTGTTATTGCTAATGCTCATTGGCTTCTCGCCCAAAGGATATTAATTTTTTTGTTCAGTTTTTTTTTTGGTTTCAGTGGCTGCTGCTGGCACAATTGAATACCCAAAATGCATGTGTAATCTATATGTAGTGATTTAATTTCATCCCTTGTTTAACTTTTGTTTTCCTTTGTTTTTGGGTAGGGTAATGCATAATAATGACATGATAATGAGTTTGAAACAAAATAAAATTTAAACCCAGGTTAAAATTGAACCACAACATAATAGTGTATAGTAGGTGATCAACAATAAAGGAGCCCAGATAAGAGGTCACGAGTCAGGGCCCCGTGCCTGAAAGGCCGGTTAGCGCTAATCCATGATTACAATTTTGTTCCATTTTTGGATTTTACCTTTCTATACATTGCTTCGAGTAACATTTCACGGGAGGGGTCCAGGGGGCCTGGGTCCCCCTTTAGTTTTAGACCAAACTGAGGACCGAAGGGCCCAAAAAATTTTTTTGGGAGACCAGGCCTCCTCTTTTTCTAAAGGTCTCCAGGGATGATCCCCCCAGCCCCACCCCCCTTTATTTATCTGAAGGCCTGCATCCGGCACTGTTTTGTGTTATCATTACCTTACCCTGGAGTAAAGGCTGTAAGCTCGATTTGCATGTTTCTAGACAAGAAAACCTTACTTGAAATTTTGCTTAATAATAAATAATAACTAGAAAATAAATAATAAGTGAAAAGGAGATAAAAGAGGTTATCCCTTTCTAGTTTATCTCCTGATAATAAAATACATTAAGAAATAAATTATTTACAACTGTTTAATCCTGGGTTATACTATTAAAACCGCAGTCTGCATTTTGCACTGCCCCAATTTTATCTGTTGCAAGACTGAAAGTTCAGTATGTTTCCCCACAGAATTCTTATTATCAAATTTATTTTGCATTTTTAGTATTACCGCCCCCCCTCCCCGCCGAATTTTGTCTTCAGTTTCTATTGGACAACTAAAACACCCAGCGAAAACTAAAACAAAGGTTACGAAATCTAGGAGCGCAAAACAAGGTGTATTTATGATGTGTAAATGCACAGCCAGTTTGGGCTACCTGTGCTCAAAAGTTGGAGTAGAGCCTGGGCTTAAAACTCAGTCCAATATGGCGGAGACCACAGAGCAAAATGTGCAGCCAAGTTCGATACAACATCACGAGGTTGTCAGCAGTGATATGGACACAACAAAAGATCCAGAACATGCTTCTTCTAAGTCCGTGTCAGAAGGACCCGTTGGAATGGAAAAAACGAATGTTCCCCGCGGAGAAGTGATGTCTTTAAAAGAGTGTTGTAGAGAGGCGTTCGATAAGATAACCGAGTATTTGAAGGGGGAACTGGCTGGTAGGTAGAATAAAACTTGTTCCATTGGATATTTTTGTTTATTTTATACGGTGCAAAATTTAACGAGCAATTTAGAATGCCTGGCCTCTTAAATTATTCATTTGTAAACTGATTTGACCAAGTTTTTTGACACAATTGATAAAGCAGGGTTCGTATAAAACGTACAGGTCATGGAAAACCTGGCTAGTCATGGAATTTAAGAATTTCATTTTCAAGGCCTGGAAAGTCGTGGAATTTAATTTTCGGTCCTTGAAAGTCATTGAAAATTAAAGTTTTGTTTGGTAGATTAGTTACTACAGATGATAAAGCAAGGATAATATAAGATAAAGAGGAGTAATTATACAGCGAGAATGACATGCAGTTTGGTGGATACCAGCGTGTGAGGTTAAAAAATATGCTAAAAGTAGAGTTCTGAAAATTTTCAAAAGTGGTCATTATTTGTATTTTGTGGTAAATCAAATAAAGTTACAAATAAACTTAAGGTCATGGAAAACTAGAAAAGGTCATGAAAAAAGTCATGGAAAGTCATGGAATTTGAAGAACTCGAAAGAATAGGAACCCTGTATTTAAGGCTCCTTTTGTTTTTGCAAATTTCAGGTTCACTAGAGGACTACGTTCTTCTAGAGAAATTGAATAAAATGACAGTCACAAAGTACAGTGAAATGTCCAACACTACCAAGACTCTCATCACAGCCATGGAGGAACTGGATAAGAAATGTAAGTTAAGGGTATGTACGTATGTATAAGATTTGTTCATGTTGGTGATCACAGCCGTAACAAAATAGATCAAATTTTGTCATCGTGCATTGTGCATAAGAAGCCAATAAACATACATCGAGCCTGTATTTCATTGATGGTGCATAGATCGTGCCTTCATGGTACCTCTATTGAGCTTTACCCATGCCTTCATCAAGCCTTCTTCAAACAATGTATCATTGATATATCATCTGAGGAAAAACTATGGTGTTGAAAAGAGAAATAATGAATAACAATAAACTGGGATATTTAAACTTGTAAGAAAGGCAGTTTTGTATTAATGAAGCATTATTTTTCAACTTCAAGGGTTGAATTTATGAGTACATTCTGTTCTAAAGGTGTTAACATGTTTCTCTCTGTGAGCCTAAATGATTATTGTGCTTAAATGGCACCTCAAGGACAAAGGGACAATGCACGAAATGACAAAGAACAATAATTGAACCTCTATGCACAGTTATGTATCGTGCATTGGGAATGTGGTGCATTAAAAATTATGGTATTTTCTAATGCTAAAAAGGTGTTTTTCATTTAATAACCATGAAAATGCAGCAATAAATTTTAAGCCTAGGAGAAACTTTGGTAAATGTGCATCTTGAAAAGCTTTGTCTATTCTGGTCCGTATGGTTTTTATTAATATTGTAGAGTTAAGTGAGATTGAAACTTCATAATTTTTGGTAAATAGTAGGGCAAAATTGCTTCTTTTAACTACCCTACATTTTGTTAACAACAAAATAATTTCTTTAAATCAAAGCTTTATGCAGAAAATATGTTCTCTCTGTAATACTCAATGATTGCAAAGCAACCTCGCCAAAAATCAAGTTTTTATACACGAGTTTAGAGAAGCTGTAATGTTCAGTAAATGTATTGTAAGTCCATTTTTTACAAAAAGGTGGTCACCAACGTTTGTGCATATGGCCATAATTTGAGGGGCCAGGAAAACCAGAGGACCAAAAACAAAAACAAAAACAAAAAAACTTCTGAGCAAAGGAGAGAACCAACAACAAACTCAATCCAAATATGAGACTCTCTTAGGGGGGAGTTTACGGGGGCGGGGTTTAACGTATGTCCCTGGTCTGAATTTCAAATATGGTTGTTTTGTGTTTTGTGAAGTAGGCCATGTCCTTGTTAGTATTTAAACCATCTTTATCATTATTGTGTCACTGTTTCATCTAGTCTTATTTTGCTGTTTTAAAGCCATGTTGACCGTTGGAATTTTATTTTGTCGTAAGGTTTTCAAAATCTCCTTCACTATTATACAGTAGAACCTACCTTACAACCACCCTGTTTATACAACCACCTCATTAATGCAACAGCTTCACCTCATAAATACAACCATATTCTTTTCCCCCAAACGTAAAAAGTACCGAGTCATTTTTCATTATTATTTTGATAACCCTGTATAATTTTTTTACGACCAACTCATTATTATGACCTGGATTTTCCAGCCCAAAGATGGTTGCATTGATGGGTTCTATTGTTTGTAATGCACATCATTCTATAATAAGAACAACATTTGTGCTGTAGTTTTCACATTTTTAACTCGAAATATGCTTTTTTACTACAAAAAAATTGTTTTCCATGGCTAATGTTAATTTTTTGTAATATTTCTTTGAAGATAAAAGTCTGGAGCCATATTTGGAGCAGATTGACAAGGTGGAAGAAAGTGTTGCCAGCCTTGAACAAGCTGCATACAGACTAGATGCTTATTCCAAGAGATTAGGTTTGTATTTTTAAAAAACAAACACTAAGTCTATTGTCGTGTATGACTTTGCAATCAAGAAAACCTGCAGTGCAATATTTTGCATACCAGTAATAATGTGAATTACTTTGCATGAATTTATGCAACTAAATGCTCATCTTTGACATGGCTGAGGGTGTTCATGCTGTATCTTGGACTATGTATGAATTTTTAAATTTTTTGGTGCATCAGGTTTGCTGGTCTGAAATTCCTATTTTATGAAGACTTCATTAAGCATTAAAAATGCATCAAAATTCAAACAGTTAAACTGCCACCATTAAAAAAACATTAAAAAACGAAGAGAAGGTATAAATAGCACAGCAATTAGAAAATGAGGCACAGATGGACCTGTAGACTTGAAGAAGATTGAAATGGATTGCAATTTTTGGTTTTGAAAACTTGTCTGCTAATAAGACGTCTATTTTATGGCTTCCTGTTTGGGGGACTGGAAACAAGTGCAGGACCACGATTTGACAGTCATTTGACAGGGGTCAAAAAGGGAGAGTTTTTATTGGCTCATGAAAACAATAGCACATCACAAAGGCTTTCAATGAAAGTGAAATCAAATGTGCCATGTTGAAAAAGTTTATTCAACAAGCATTGACTCAGACACTGAACTTCAAACATGAGCCAAACCAAAATTAAATGTATAATGTATTGTTGAAAAATGAGCATCAGTTTTTTCCCTTTTGAATTTTGTTTGGCTGAGATAAAGGTCAGTATCTGAATCAATTTAATTGGTCTTGTTTTTAACACAATGTAGTATTGTCCTATAAGAGTGGTTAAAAATTTTTACCTTTTTTTATTGCAGAAGCCAAATTCAAGAAGCTGGAGAGAAGATAAAATTGAAGGATTCAAAAACAGTATTTTTTGGATAAAAATTGTATCACTGGAAGCTCACATTATGGAAAGAGGATGTGCTATTACTACTACTACATGTAACTCTGTTATTGAAAGGTTAAAGTATAGGTCAGACTTTGGTATAGAGTTGTAAGTTACATGTAGCTACTGATTAAGAACTTTGCCTCTAGCAGAATAGCCAAACTGTTGGTATGATATTGGTAACCTTAATAAGACAGAAAACAGTGTTTAATATAGGTCACAAAATGACAATGGCAGCGTTTTTAAAAATAATGCACAGATTGCATTAACATGTACATGTGTAGCCTCCTTTACAGTTAAAAATTCTTTCGACTTTGTCCTGCATAACTTCTGATGATGCCTTGAGAATGTCTATGTTGGAGGCTGCCATCATATTAGAGACGTTCAGTTTTAAGTAATATTATTGTATGGCCTTGGATATGATAACAATGTATTTCACTTCCAATTCACTTCCTTCTAAACCATACAACCAACACACAGGATTGGGACTAAGCCTTTATTAATAATCATGAAAACTTTACCTAAATACAACTTTTAAAATAGAATAAAAAGGAAAACTAACACTTGGAACATAAAACCTGATGACACTACACCACAATGGACTAATAAACAAAAGTACCGTAGAAGTCCTGTAACCTGAGCTCTGAAGGGAAACAAAAAACTGTTCGACTTATTGGGATCGATTAATATTCAATTTGCCACTGTTAACAAATTATTGATAGTTAGATAAGGTATTTTTTCCTTTCAGAAAATAATAACACTATTTAAAAACATAAATAGCCTAGATTTGTGCAACAGTGTACAAATTTATACCATTTATGTATAGGCTGCGTGCTTGTTCTTTTTTGCCTCCACTACTTCCAAGTGCCTGCTATGCTATGCAAGCTAATTTATGTAAGAACCTATTTAGGCTAACTTGGGAAAATGCAGGTTCTTAGTTGTGGGTTTTTACCGTACTTAGAGCATAGCAATACGATCAACTTTCATGTAGCAAATTGTTCTCTTCCAACAGCCAATCTTTCTATCTATTTTAGTGTGTTTTATGACAGCTCTTTGTATTTTTTACAGTAAAACCTTGATAACTCAAACTCAGATAACTCGAACTTCCCGCTTACTCAAACTAAGTTATATTTCCCTAGGATTTCACCCCACTTCTCAGCCATTTTTACTCGATTAACTCAAACTCGGATAACTTGAATGCCCCGCTAACTCAAACTAAATTTCCTTTGCCCTGGTCAAAATTTAAGTGAAATTTACTTCAATAACTCTAATTCTAGTTCTTGTAACCCCACTTGGATGCCGTTTAAGCTCCATTTCATCATTCCATAAGTAAAAACACTAAAACTAACCCTACAGCAATTCGACTTTGACTATAGCAATGAACAGTTCACGTTTTATCATAAAAGTGCATAATGATGTCACCGTTTTCTTATGAAATAAGTAAATTTGCACTGCACTATACAGGGATAAAGATACAATGTCCCCAAAGAAGATGCTGAATGTTGACTTATCTTATTTGCCCAAGTGTTCAGAATTTTTTAAAATAAATTTTAGAAAATAAGAACCTGTTTCAAATTTTAAGCTAAATAGGTTCTTGTAATTAGAGGGGGCCTAATATTAACCTGACAAATTTTGGCCTAACAGGTTCTTTAGGTCTTGTTCCCCTGTTTTTAAAGTCTGTACTCACCTCAAGTGCATATAAACCAGTAAGAGGTATCCTTGCGTTTCCCTACCAATCTTCATAGAAACAGTACTTTTACACTTATGCTGTATATGAATATTTAGCAATTAATGAATGAGGCTCAGTAGGATATGAAGAATTAAGCAGATCGAGGAGGGTGTTATCGGCCGAGGTGGATAACACACTCAACTTACGTCAACTCAAGAGATCCGGAGTAGCACCAAGTGAACTGGTGCAATTCTATGTGACATGTATTAGGCCCGTCCTGGAATACGCAAGTCCTGTATTCCATCGGTCTCTACCAAACTACATCGGTGAAGATTTGGAACGGATCCAAAGAACGGCTTTCAGAATCGTCTATCCTGACCTGTCATATAGTGTAGCACTAGAAACAGTTGGCCTACCGAAACTTCATGAGAGGAGAGAAAAGATTTCAATCGATCTGTTTGACGAGATCGTCTGTAACCCCACCCACAGTCTCCATAGCCTCCTCCCCCAATGGAAGAGTTGTAAATATGCACTGAGACGCAAAAGTGATTTCACTCTCCCCCTATGTAAAACCGAGCGTTTGAAGCAAAGTTTTATTTTTAGCCATGTCTATAAGATGTAGATAATTTTCTTATTTTCTCTTTGTTATCATCAGTATTTGTAAATATCCCGTAATTCAGCCTATGGCTGCAATGGTGTTTATAATAAAGTATCTATCTATCCATCCATCCATCCATCCATCCATCCATCCACCCACCCATCCATCCACCCACCCATCCACCCATCCACCCACCCACCCACTCATCCACCACGTCATTTCCTCGTTAAACACAAAATTCCTCCAAATTTGGTCATCAGTAACTGGTTATGGTGAATTATGCATGTGCTAATAGCCAATCAGAATTGGGGAAATGTTTTGAATGAATAATAAATACTATTTACTAGCCTCTAGTAATTTTACTAAAAACTTATCACTGGCCCTTGAGGGAATAAAAATTAAGTTGCAAAATCTAACACTGTTGCTAAAGAAATAAACTGTAACTTGGACAGTTTTGATGCTTTGCAGGTGCTTTTCATCTTTCATCATCTCACCAAGCTTGAATACTTTGATAACAAAACCAACATCACCACTCTGCACTATGGAAGTGTGAAGCACCTTCTTGCCATCATTATGTCAAGATTTCTAACGTTACTATTCAGTAAACCTCTCCTTAAGGACGCTGACAACCACTTGCATGGAAGGTCGTTGGGGTAGCTGGATCTCGGTACAGGCAGTCACCAGTTCTTTTAGCTTTGGACAAGTTACCTGTTGAACCTGTTCTGACAGTTTGCAAGGATCGGGTCGCTTACCTATTGCCATTTCTTGGACAACAAGACCATAGCTCCAGACATCCATCTGAAATCAAAGAGAAATCACAGAAAGGGTCCAGTTGGAAAATTAAAAGAAAAGGGCGATATTCTGATACCTTCTTTACATCACAATACCTAAAGAAGTTGTAAAACAAGAATTGAGGATTTTTTGATACAATAGTTTATTATACTCACATCAACTAATGAAAAGCAAATTTAGATTTGAGGTGAGTCAGGGGGCTGCTCATGCAATCAAGATGCTCTAAGTGACTACTAGTTTACATCTAGCTTTTATAGCCCTGGTATTGAATCCTGCACATGTACTAACTAATGCCATATGTGCTTTTCGTTATCAGTTAATTGTTAACACACCCCCAGTCCAACCTCTATTCACGGGACACTTACATGTACCTTGGTTCTGAAGGTGTCTTCTGAATAGAGGTTCCAATTGTAGTTTTAATAATGGGTCATAAACAAAAAATATATCATGATAAAATCAGATGTGTTCTTAAAGGCGCACTGGTTCTTCAGGTACGTTATGCTTAACAAGTATGCTAATTACCAATAAGAACAAAAAAACCAAATAGCTCTTTTACTTTTGTACTCAATTTAGTCCCCAGAAGGCTGGAAATTGCATTTTAGGGCTTTAAAGCTTCAAAATTTTCTGCGGAAGCATGGCACCAGACACCTCTAGAAAAGGGAAACTGATTGCCCCTCATTGATACAATCGCGGTCACCAGAGGATTCAAACCTACTGGCTACTTGAATTTATTGAAACCCCTGACTAAATCTTAATTTTTTATATATCTCAACAGAACCTTGTTTTTTTTTGTACTTGTTATAGCAATCACGGCTGTAAAATCATTTGTCCTTGATGAGTATTACCATCAGGAGACAAAAGAATCCTTGAAGGGCTGTGCCATTTCAGTAAAGAAAAAGATAACACTATACGAAAAAGAAAAAAGAAACTGAGAAAATAAAGAGAAGGAGAGGAAACAAGAAAAGTGTTGCTAACCTTTGGTGTCTGAATGTTGCTGTTTAACACCTCGGGGGCAGTATAGGGTAAAGTTCCACGATAAGGGGTCATGCTATCTTGTTGAACCTTTGCGGAACCTAAGTCGCCTATTTTAGCAGTTCCTCTTTTCAGCAGGATGTTGTCGGTTTTGAGATCCCGGTGTAGTATAGGAGGATTATGTCCATGCAAATAGGACAATCCTTTTGCAATGTCCAAGGCAAAACTTACAATGATCTTCTGCGGTAGTTGGTAATTTTCATGTTTTATAAAATCACGGAGATTACAATCCATGAGTTCCATGACAATATAGGAGCCATGATGCAGATTGTTCGTGGCACCTAAAAACTCCACAATGTTAGGATGGTGGCAAAAGAATGCTGCATCAATTTCACGCTGAAAAAGCTTTAAATTTTCAGGGTTAATGGCTCTTAGTTCTTTTATGGCTACTGGGATTGTTCCCTTATGAACAATCCCCGAAGATCCACTGGCCAACGCTTGCTCTCTGCGAACACTGCATGCTATCTTATTCCACCTTTCTGCCCTCTGCTTGATCATGACGTCTCTTTCATGCAGTTGTCTTAGCACTTCTTGCCGATTTCTGACTGCAGTTTCTTGCCATTTTCTGATCATCTCTTCAAACTGTCTATCCTTTTCTGCTAGTTGTCTGTCTTTTTCTTCCAACTGTCTGTCCTTTTCTGCTAGTTGTTTGTCCTTTTCTTGTAACATTGAGTAAGCACAGCTTAGTTGATTCCCTAGTGTTGAACTTAGAGAAGCAGTTTGAGCTTGCTCTTGCTGCAGTAGGCAGAGTTGCTGGATCTCATCTTTCTAGGAATTAAAATATAATCATTTTGTTAACTCTTTTTAGCCCCAAGAGTGACCGACGTCAATGTTTTTCTACCAATATACAATCCAGGAAAGTTTAAGAGAGTTGATAATAAATATCACCAAAGGGAAATACAGACGTATGCAAATCAGTCTGGAGAATTTGTATTTAGATATTGAGGCTTAAAAGGTTAAGTGTAAAACTTTTTAAAAATATAAAGTTCATTTAAAAAAGCTTAATTTTTTGCTACAAAAGACACTTCTCAGACACAGCTAGAGACACATTTCCCAAATATTAGTTCAAAGTTAAATGATTAGTTTTTTCCAATATTGTTACTGTATAAAGCAACCAGCAAACCAGAGGAATTGAAACCATTCAAATGTTTGTGCCATTTTCTTGCTGGTAACAGTTCTTCAAGTTTGGATTTACTTTTAGCATGTCTTTGCATGGCTGCTGTTTAATTCCTCTGATCTTTCCCAACTAGTGACAGATACTACTGAATTTGGTTGGATGGGAAGTTTATAAATAATTTACCTTTTGTAATTCCTTCAGGAGGCTAAAATTTTCTGTGGTGTCATAATCCTCAGGATAGCTAGTGGCTGCTTGTGTATGATTAGCATCCATATCTTCAAGCCTGCGATCTGCTGTTCTGGTGATGACTGGCCGTACAGTTGAGAACTTAAAAAATCATGCGAAAACACAAAAGTGAGATTTAGTTGTGCTTTTAGACTGCTAATAGTCTTTCATCTTCTTGAAAAATAGTGGGGTATCGCAAGTTCCATTCAATACTTAAAGTGAGCGTAAAGGCCACAAGTTGGAGACAAGATGCAAGGAATAAAGCATCGGCATTCAGTTATAGGAAACATAAGAAACTGCAGCCCTGTTTTCATGGGCAAATTCTGCAGCCGAGCGCTGGCACAGAGTACTCTAAGGCCCGGTTCAGACGCCGAACTTTTCATGAGCCGAACCTAATTCGAATTAAGGCCGACCCAAATTATTTAGACCGGCTAAAGTGATTCAGACGCCGATCTTAATTCCAGCCGAACTAAATTCAGAAGGCGAAAAATGCGCATTTCGGTCAAACTGCTTACAAAATACGTTATAAGAATTTCTGCATTTGGTTCGGTACATGAAAAGTTCGGCGTCTGAATCAAAGGCGTTCCAAAGTCGATCCAAAGGCGAAATTCCCGCCCCGGCTAGGCGAAAAGAACGGCTGAGTCGTTCCAATTGAAACAGGCGTTCCTAATTGATTCAGACGCCGAACTTTTCATGTACTTAATTCAATGTATTAGGTTCGGCTCATGAAAAGTACGGCGTCTGAACCGGGCGTAATTTTGTAGTCAATTTCAAGAATTTTTAAACTTATAGTGTTTTCAAATTGCTGTTCCTTGATCAGATCGTTCCATTCTCGAGGAGGGGCAAGTGGGGGATCTCATCACGAGTTCACGAACAACAACTTTGCGTTTCACAAATATTTACGTAGCTCTTCCTATTTGTGTGAATATAATTAAGTTTTCACATCATTCTTCAATGCACAGTGAAATTAACATACCACGCTTTCAATTATGTTTACTAAAATCTAAATAGTTCTGAAAATACTTTCATCTATGTTCTGATCGCTACTCTGTACTCAGATCACATTTATACTTCTAGAAAAAATATATAATATACGTGGAATGAAATGACATTTTTGTGGAACGAACTGACTATTTCCTGGAACGATCTGTCTATTGATCGGAACGATCTGACCATGAAACGAAATGACGGGATACCGAGAGAAATAGTGTAACACACAGCTGTAACACAAGATCAAAACATAATTATTAATTTCATAATTTTTTCCGACATAGTTTTGCATGAACGACTTAAGCTTAGTTCCCTGCAATTGCGAAGGGAAGCCATCTTCTAAACATGAAGCACGATAAAGTTTGAGGCAGCGAGAATTCACTTTTTACCGGGGCCTAGCCGAAGGCAGGCACCGGTCATAAAATGCAACGCGTTTCTGTGTTTTCAAAGTTACATTGTTAGGGATATATCGCTGACTGAGATATATCGCTGGCTCGTTACTTTCATTGAAATCTTATCCGCCATTTTGAAAAGCACGAGTGGAGGAGTCAAGAGAAAGATTATAGCTTTTTGGACGACACGTTTCCCAGCCTTTATGAGCAAAAACTTGAGAGTGAATATTTGGAGAGACAAATTTACGAGCGATCGCTTAAGAGTGAACCTTCCATTGTGAAACGTAACGAGAAAATAAGCGACTTATCAAAGTTATCCACATTGAGTGAACCTTCCATCATGAAATTTATCGAGAATCAATGCGAACACTTATATCAAAGCTAACTTTATATCATCTTAAAAAACGTGCTACAAGGCGTTCTAGACGTGCTCGTGAACCGAGCAGAATTCCACTGCTATTTCTAAGAGGTCTCAATAACAAGAATAGCATGTTGAAGAAATTTGTCTTCAAAAAGATTTCAAAGATTCACATACCGAAGTCTTCAAAGCTCCATCGCTATGTTAATAAGGTGAGAAAACTTTATCATGCACGATATAAATGTAATAACAAACGGGATCCAAAGATAATTAACTTCAATAAAATGGCTATACTCAAGAAAGCTTATTTGTTGTCTTTCTATACTAGCAGGCAGTATCACACGATAATGAAACTAAAATGTAAAGCACCACTCTAAAAGTAGGTTTTTTAAATCAAAAACATAGTAACTTGTTTTAAGAATGCAATTCTTGTTTTTATAGTCATTTTAAGACTTGGGAAATCATTTCAAGGTAATGGGGTATTGTTTTAAGACAGTGCTCAAATTTGGCGTCATTGCTCTTATTTCAAGATTATATGGTTCTTGTTTTTAATTTCTTTTTAAGGCTCCAAAATATTGATTGCATAATGCAAATTCTTAATAGTTTCAATCATGAAACACACAAACAAACTCAACAGTCTTGCATTTTATTCAATAAAATAACAATTCAATATGAATTCTTTCATTCAATATTAAGATTATATCTCCAACAAGCACTGTTCATTAAGTGGAAGTATAACCTCTGGTTAAAAAATATCAAATTGACAACATAGACGTGGAAATTACATGTTTATGGTTCAACAATGTACTGTTTAATTACAGATTAATATCAAACCATTTAAAGAAGAGTTGTAGATGTAGATGTAGGTAGATGCAGGTACTAGTTAATTAATTCCTTAATTAACGCACTGAAACGACAACTACTGTTACCTATGTACATATAACATCTAGAGATATGGTACATTATTATTTTTTCTTCAGTTAGTTTTTTTTCATTGAGAACCAAATTGTACAACTAAAATTACAGATCTACAAAAAGGCATTTATACCATAAACATTATTTTACTAATAGGCAGTAGACTAAAGCTAAATGAATTATTATATTATCACAGTGCTAAAAGAAATTAAAACAGAACAACAATTTTGCTATTAATATTATTAGTTAACTTAAATAAGGAGTCAGTAAACATTTTCTTTTGCACAAGTCTTTGATGCTGATTATTCTTTGTGTCAGATATATAGTGATGATTTTTGCCTTATTAAACCCATGGACCATGGGACTTAATTAAGGAGCAAACAAATCCTTCCAAACATTCATGGATTTAGGGCAAACTGATTTAGTACTGTGATAATTTAACAATTCCTTTTGCTAGGTTTTAAATTCTATAACCAAGCAAGTGGACTTTCTTTAATGATGATGTGTAATTTATCTGCAAATTTGTGTGAATGACAAACAAATGGCAACTTAAGGTCCTCTTGTCTAATAACTTCAAATCCCTGTGGAAGAACAGGTTCCTCGACTTGAAAGGAATTAAAATCTTCATCATAATGAGATGTTACCATAGCATCAAGGGCAAAAAAAATTCCATAGTTTGCAATATACCAGATTTTTGCTATTCTACCAAAAGTTGGCAACCCATTCTCACTACCAAAATTGAGAAAAGAATCCTTGTCTGGTTTATAGAGCGTTCCATGGATCTTAACAGAATCTAAAGAATAAATTTCAGTGACATCACAAAGACTGCCAACACCAGTAAATCTCTCCACGGTTGTTACAACAATATCCTTTTCTTCACCAAACAGTGCTTTGGCATATCCAAATGACATTTCTTTTCTAAAAATGGGACCCTGATCTGCTTTGCTAAAACTAATATAGTCAGCGCATAGTGAAGACTGGTACCTCCTTGACAAGGACAATGGAAGATTTTTGAAATTTTTTAAAATTTTTGCCTGATCTTTAAAATAAGCATGTTTTGCCTCAAAACGCATACACCATGCACGAACAAGAGGCCCAAATTTCAAAATGAAAGACGGCAAATGAATTAGAAAATGCTGTTTGGGTATAATGTTAGAAGTGTTGCCATAGAGGGATTTAAATAACTGAAGGTGTTCCTTAATAGCCCATTTTAAATAAACAGTAGTTGCTAAAGAAACCTTGTGGGCGAAGCAAAGAGACATAATTTCAATAACTGAAATGAAGCATCTCCAGTGGTCTGTGGTGGTATCAACAAATTCTGCCAAAATGAAAGGCAGAACAGTTGATAATAGCCACATTTGAGAAGCACTCTGTCCTAGATTTGTGGAAGCAGTCTTCTCCAAGTCCCTATCTAAGATAAAGGAAGGCTTATTTTTACTGTTAGAATATCCATAATGAAACTGCTGAATTCTTTTGTTTAAATCGGTTAGTCCAAAAGACTTAATATCATTTATGAAATAGTTTAGTAAAAGTTTAATTTCGTAGGCTAGAACTCCTTCCAGGAAAACATGCATTACATCTTGAATCAGCTGGTTGCAAGGATCAAAGAAGGGTGCTTCAAGTAAATGAGTTCTTACATTGATTCCATAATGTTTGGAATAAAATTCCCTAAGGTTTTCAGAAGCTGCTCCTTCCATTTTTAACAAATGTTGGATGTGGTTGTCCTTGTTGCGTAGCTGGAAGTCCTCTTCCATAAAAAGGCACTGCATATCTTCATACTTTGCCATACAGTGACGGCATTTTCGCCTAGCTCCACCCACACCTTCCTTAAACCCACCAGCTTTATTACTGGCAGGTGTATCTGCCAAGAATGCCAAGATACCTCCTCTGAGATTAATATTGCCAATAGGTAAGGAGAAAGTGTACCCTCTATCAGAGCCAAGAATTTTCATGTCCTCTACCAAAGGTTCTATCAACTTATTGAACCCATACTCTGGATTTGAGAGGTGTTTTGTTTCACAAACAGCAAAAAGATGAATAGACTTGAGGGTTGATCTGTATGCAGGAGGCAGATTTGCAAGTTGATAATAAAATAAACTCAACTTATGATTCTTATTTGTCAGTGGATTGATAAAATTAACATCATCATAGTACAATAACAGAAGGAGAGCTCTTTCATCATTTGAAAACAATTCATGATTTTGAAAGAATGTTCCATCAGAAAAGTCTTCAAGTATGATTGGATCAGCACTTTGTTTTGGACCAGCCAATACTATGTCCAACATTTTCCTACAACCCAGCTGTACTTGGATTGTTTTTAGTACAGGGATGTAATAAAAGACATCTTCCACCTCCACTATCTTCTTTTTTTTCCCTCTTTTTACAGCTGCACGATGTTTTCCAAACACATACTTCACTGTTTCCTAAAACAATAGTTACATTAATTAATAGTATATCCCTTGATAGTTGAATCAAGTTAACAGTCACCAAAGTCATTTAGTAAAATAACCGAAGTGACAGTTAACCAAATTTTGACCCTAAAAGTGCAATATTGTCAACCTTCCCATTGTATTTTGTGGTGTGAATAGGCTGAAGTGAATTAATTATCCACACACTTCCTCCTCAATTTTTGGACTTAATCTCCTTAGCTTTTGGGCACTTGTTAGGTAACAATGAAAATTATTCCTTTTTAGTATTGATCTAAGTATATGGAACATCACTTACAATTTTGTCTAAACCACAGTAGTTATTAGTTCCATTGCTGAATGTTTCACTCAATGGTGTCCTTAATATTTCCACATTCTGGGCTGCTTCATTGAAAACTCTTTCAATATTCCTGAAGTCCTCCTCACTCCCTACATCTGCATTGTGAAGAACCTCTCCAATATTTCTTTTTATATTTGATAACATCTGATGCATTAAATGGCCAGCTGCAATAGCAATATTTTGAACAGCCTTTCCTGTCAGGCGGTTTTCTCCTCTAATTTTGCAAAGAAATTTTTTTGTGAGAACACTTAAAGACTCATCACTGTGAAAATCACCATCGCTGGAGTTGGAGTCACAGGACACATGTGATAAGCCACTACACATATCCACATAAGATCTGGATAGTGAAGTTATATCTTCCATGTCTTCACTTTCATCTGGTTCACTCTGACTTTCCTGGGAAAAGTCTCCATGAAAACCTTGTAAGTACAAAACACAGGCAACATTGTTCGTTTAATCAGCTAGTGGACCACCACATGGATTTCGGTGACAATACCCTTCTTCCTAGCATCATCATAGTCTGACATGTATTTTATATGTTGTATTATTATTAGGTTGTGTTGTCCTAGAAAGGATCTATTATTTCCTTTTGTGTTTTGGATGGAACCGTCCCCACCATCCACTCGGGAAATTTTAGTTTAGCGTTGAGCGTCAGATTGTTTTTTCTAGCCCTTCCACACCCCCGCCTCCCGCCCCCGCTTACCTCTTGGAATTTCTAATAGGCTTTTACGGGGGGAGGGGGTGGGGGTAGGTTGTGGTATGGATTACTTTCCGAAACTACACAACAATCTAGTGCTGGAATATCTACGGCGAAGGTACTATCGATTTTTAAATAATAAGACATACCTTCAAGTAGACAGGGCTCCCCTGCGGTGTCGTTCGGACTAGTGCTCCACAAGAATTTTCGATGTACTGTGCGCACATGTTTGGTGAAAGAATTTATCTTTCCGTACTCCTTTGTGCAACCATCGATTTCACAGCGGATATGGAAAGGTCTTTCTTCATGAAAACGGTCATGCTCAGAGTTATAATGCGTCAGCAAGGAAGCCAACATTAAGGCCGAAAACCCAGGACAAAATAGACATCGCCAAGCCATCTCTAACTTATCGTTCCACTCAATCATGAGATCACTGATCACCAAAAAAGGCGCGAACTGAGAAGAGAAACAAAAGAATAGGCAACCGCGCCTGCTGATCACACCCATGCTAGCGAGATGAACGTGAAGAGATGGAGGTTCTTGCGTAGCAAGGTATGGGAACAGTTTTTTCACTTTTGAGATGTATATTTTGACGAAACTGTTGAAGTTGCTTTGCTAGCGCCGAGGGGGCATGATATACAAATCACTGCGAGTGGAATTCTAGGTGGTGCGTCATGACCTGGCAATCCAGTTCGATTCATTTTGTGAACATTCACGAGACAATTTCAATGTCGCCTTGCGGCCAATTTCAATCCGTTTTATTGTCCTTCAGTTTTGCCCATCTGTGCTTTTGTTTATGTTTACTGTGTTCTTTAAACCTTCCTTCCTTTCTTTGTGGTTTTTTCTTATTTTGATGGCCAGTTGTGTTTTTGTTTTGTTTAGCCTTTTGCCTGATTTTTCTTCATATGGATTCGACGTGAAACTAGCGCAGCGCAACTCTTCTAAAAGTAGATTACATCGTATGAACCCCCCCTGGAACAAACAGTGGCGTGGTTACGAGAACAAGCGCCAATACAAGGTAAAGTTTTCTGTATAAAAAGGAAATCATTTTAGCCTTTTTTGGGGGGATTAAAGTAGATAGCACCAAGCAATGGGGGAAATGCAGCTTCGAAAATATTAAAGCGTTCATTTTGCGGTTTTGCGAAGCCATCGCAACATCTTGCATAATGGTAGTCTTTACACTAGAGCCTAAATAAGGTAAGAAATATTTCAAGACAAGTAAATTTGAATTATTTCAAGTAAAATAAAGCTTCACACACAACCGATTCTTTTTTACTTCAGGTTATTTTCCCACGCAACAAAATTAAGATTGATTGACAAGTCTCGCCTTTCTCAAAGCTCAAGAAACCGCAAGTCAGCTAAATTGGTCATAAGGATGGTTTTCAAGTCGCTTGAAACTTTCTTGAATCGTCTCAACTTTCCGACTTTAATGAGATGCAAAACAAAGCTACTTGAGATTTTACTTATACCTTCACACACGAATTTTTGGTCAAGTAAAACTTGGCGGCTCTTAAGTCTTACTTAACAGCCTATTGTAAAGACAGCCATTTGAACCCAGAAGTCTATCACTTGTCTTTCTGTAAGAATGAGATGCGAAGCCACACCTGTCTCCACCGTTTTCCAAAACTCGGTTAGGTTTTCCATAAGTAAATAAGGAAAAAAATCTTTCCAGGTTAAAATCTGGCCAATATTCTGACTGAATGACTCAGAAACCCAGGGAAGGTGACTTAAGGGAGTAAAAAGCCAAAAAATTTCACGGGGGTGCGTGCCCCCAAATCCCCGCAGAAGCTTACATCTTTGGCACTTGTATAGGAAAACCGTCAGTCTTTATCCTAGATCCGTGCCTGAAAACTGTGGTCTTTTTTAAGCCCACGATGGAAAAAACTTTGAAACAACCTCCTATTCATGTCACCTTGTTTGTCTGATGTTAGCTTGCAGAGTGGGAGTCTAAATTTGATGATGTCACTGTTGCTGTTTGCTATTGTTAAACATGCATTATTTTGTCCTATTTCAGACAACATGCTGGATGGCAACGACTTTGTTTTTAATCGTCAAAGCCATGTCTGCATTAAACTCATTTGCTGGCCGCAGTGTTGAGTCCTTGGCTCATTTTCTTAGGCTGAAAGGATTTCCAGAGAAAATAGTGGAGTGCTTGCTAGTATGGCAGTAGCTTTTTTGACTTTGTAGAAAAAAGGGATGCTTGTTGTGTCAAATATGGATAGTGAAAAAAAAATGAGAAAAAGCCTTGCCCTTTGTTTTCACCCAACAGCAAAGTGCCTAAATTGACTGGATTGGTGATAATGAATTCCCAAATGTTAAGAGTTGACAACTTGGAACCTTACTAGATATAACAATATTCCTGCCATCTGTTTCAGCTTCCCTAAGGTTTGTCCAACAACAGCCTCTCTTGTATTTACCATTTCATTTAAACCTCCCAACTATTATCAGTGTTCTCCCTAAATTGTAGCTCAGCAGATAAGGGACCATTCATAGCCAGTAAAATTTAAAATATGCACCAGAGCTGTACTTTCTTGGGGGCGGTGGGTGGTGGATTGCAGGACATGGCCCCACCCTTGCGTGAACTTAAAGAGCTAAGTTCTCTGAAATGGCTTTCCCTCATTTTAAGGCCTATTTTACCCAAATCGGCTGCTGATACCTTTACAGGAGAATTTAAAACATTGATTGATTCCAATAATTTTACTGGCTTTAACAATTAATGTTTACTTTCCAAAATGCATTGTCCATAAAAAGAAAAGCTGTGTAAACTTAAGTACTTTTCCATTTATTCATTCATTTTCTTGTGGCTTGTGATAATGGGATCGGATCGCAACGTGTGTATTTTTAAGTTGTAGGCGGTAAGAAGTGTTGTTTCAGGCAGTTAATTTTACTGGTTACTGCCTGATAAGGAGAACACTGCTATTATTATTATTTTGTTGCTTGTTAGTTGCATATTCCCCTCTGTCGCGCTTTATTGGCCATGTCTTGAAATTCATGGAAATTATGACCGGTGCTGAATGTCTCAACTAGAAATAATCAGTTGTGATTCATTGTGTGACTGGCAACATGCCTTCATTTTGACTTCATTATGTCATTGCAGATAACAAGATTGATGGAGCGACATTTGTAAAATTCACAAGAGATGATTTGAAAGATATTTTTCCCACCAGTTTCCAGAGCAGGAAAAAAATATGGGATTATTTGGAAGATGCAGTAAGTGTTCATAACGTAATATTAATTCATTAACCCATTTGTTCCTGGAATGTAGTTGGAAAACAGGTTTTAAAATGAGTCAGTGGTCCCCGTTTTGCTATGAAGAGCTAAAACTTAATTTTTAATACCATAAAGCAGTTTTGGAGGTTATGCACTTCAGGGCCTTCTGTTCCAGATGCAAAATATTGGTGTTGGAATTCTACGCATGTGCGGAAAGCACAGTTTTGGGTTGAAAAGTGTCACAGCAGTCCTAACTTATTCTTTTTGCTTTCTCTTCTTCCCTCTTTTGCTTTCTTGTCTCATTGATGGGGAGCAACTCACATTGACACTGAAGATGACTTTGCACAGGTTGTCAAAAGTTTGGTCACTTTCTACAACTATTAACAGTCCTAATCAGAACTACATTCACCAAAATGATCAAGTTCCATCTAATAATGACATGACTCCTGGGTTAGCATCCACTGTCTTAAGTAAAAGGTGGTTGTTTTTATAGACAATTAACTTATCATTGTTATGTTTGTGGCTACTGTTGGGTGTAATTTAAATCTCCAGTCAGGGCTCGAAATTGCGACTGATACGGGCGCCAATGCGACTAACATTTTCTCCTTGGTGATTAAAAATTCTGGTGTAGTCGCCACTTAGGGGACCAGGTTTCTCTATGATTTAGATTTAAATTAAAAGACCAAAGTTAAAATAAACATTTCATCATATCTTGCTTTGCTTTCATCATAAAAAATGTGCCAAATTGCATAAACAAAGCCAGTTTACCTCCAAATTTATAGCTGAATTTATACCGACTTCTGTCCGCAATATATCTGATGGATCGCGTTATAATACAGGGCTTTTGATAGGTCGCGAAAAAAAAGTCAAATTACATGGGATTTTCAGAGATGTCATGACTAGTGCCCAGTTTTTTGCAACATGATTTCTGCCTGGTAGTTTTGGAACGAAGTTCACTCGTTGTGGTGGTGAAGTTTCAAGATATAGTTGCAAGTTTACAGCAATTAGACAGCCCCAAAAGCCAAGATAAGTTTCAAATATGTTGTATCGACATGTATTTGATAAGATTTCTGGCGAATTTCGTGGTATTTTACGTGTTTTTGTGAATTTTGCGGGATTTTGCAGATTTACCTGAATTTTGCGGCTCCGCGTCCTTGCTAAATATCAGAAGCCCCGGTACTTAATGACCTGCCTCATTTACATTTAATAAAATAAGTAAGATTGTACGCGCGCTCTGATTGGCCAAGAGGAGTGTTTGCATGAGAGTAGGTAAACATGGTTGTGGCGTCAAGATGTTCTGCTTTTCGCGCGCTAATCATGCGAGCAAGAATTTGAAAAAGTTTTCCGAGTTCAAAACTCCACAAGTTTACTTTATTTACCCATTTCTTCGTGCGCTGAAACTTCGAAAATCGTTACAAAGAAGGGGTGTCAATTTTTCTACGCTTAAGCTGACATTTTAAGCGAAAAAAGTCCATATTTTGGAAAGCAACTTTTTACAAAACAAGAACTGATTATGTGTGCAAGACTTCGAGGACAAGACTTTACGACTGGTAAGAATTTCTCTTTTAATCAGTGCCATACAAAGAGTTTTGCTTTTTTTCTCAGGAAAGTTATTTTATAAAAGTAATAGAAAACTTTTTTCCTGTGTTTGCATAGCCTGATATAAACACTCGAGGCGTTAGGAGAATTCTCAACAGTTATGGAAACCCTAGACTTCGCCTCGGGTTTGCATAACTGTCTTGAATTCTCTCAACCCCTCTCGTGTTTAAATCAGGCTATGCAAACACAGAAGATGTTTTCTATTGCTTAAATACAAACTGGCGACTAACAAATTGCATCTGGCGACTCTTTTTCTACAGTTGGTCGCCAAAAGGTGACCTGAGGATTTTTTAATTTCGAGCCCTGCCAGTGGTTTTTGATAGACATTGTCACCACTTTCCACAAGGCAAATACAACAAATTGCTTTTTATTTAAATTCTCAGAGGAATGAAGAAAGTCAGATTTCGACAGCATCAAGATTGTTTGTAGCATCATCTTCAGATTCTGAAAGATCGTTATCCCCAATACCAGCAGGGTCACAGTGTACATCAGAAAGGGAGACTCCACCTTTGGCCAAGTCACATAGACAGCGTGAAAAGCGGTCTAGTGGGTTACATGAAGAATTTCAGATTGTAACAGATTCTCCATATCCCAATTTACCACAACGACCTGCATCTAGAACGAGATTTACAGCATCATCTTCAGATTCCGAAAGATCGTTATCCCCAATACCAGCAGGGTCACAATGTGCATCAGACACGGAGTCTCCACCTTTGGCCAAGTCACACAGACAGCGTGAAAAGCGGGCTAGTGGGTTACATGAAGAAATTCAGGTTGTGACAGATTCTCCATATCCAAATTTACCACAACGACCTGCATCTAGAATGAGATTTACAGCATCATCTTCAGATTCTGAAAGATCTTCATCCCCAATACCAGGGACACAATCTCCATCAGGAAGGGGGTCTCCACTTTTTGCCAAGCCATGTACACAGTATGAAAAGCGGGCTGGTGGGTCACAGTCAGGCTCTGGCACAGAACCTGTCATTGACATAGAAGAGGATTACAGATTTCACGTTTCGGCTGAATTACGAAAATGTAACCTTGATGGGAAATACCCCGATGAAAAAGTTTTGCGGCGTTTCATTCGAGATGCAGCAGCCAGTCTCCAAGCCGTTGCTGGTGACAGTATTAGTCAAAGTAACTTTGTTGAAGCAGCCATTAAAATCTGTCAAGAAGTCCCGATTTTAAAAGACCCAAGGCCAGCATGTTTTCCACCTAACATGAAATATCCATACTGGGTAATTGTTCATTTTACATTGTCCATGTATTTGCCTCTGATGTTTAAAGTAAAACCTACTGTGATAACCGTAAGTAATTGTTTATTAAAGTCACCACACCGTTCTCCAAAGGGTCCAGAGACCAGCAAAAATGCTGTCTAGTCGTCAGGGATATATTTAAGCCTCAGCTGAACCATTATCAAAGGTGATAAGCTTCACATTTATAGCCATTTTGTGTCTAAATAACAAACAGTGGCATCAACTCGCTCAAAATTAACTTTACTGGACCCCAAATTCAAAATTTTCCGGATGAAACCTTCCTAGACAACCCCTGCCACCAAATGGAAAAGAAAAGACCAGCCACCACTTCCATTCCAAACCAGTGATGTAGCCTAGGAGAAGCTTTTTTAGAGGGAATAATCCAGATTATAATTGAGTATAGAGACTAAACATACATTGTCAACTCCAGCAACACAAAATGTACTTCAGAATATATTATTATTTTTCATTTGAAAATAATACAAAAAATATTTCTTGACATTTTTGTTTTTGTTTGTTTGTTTTTTGGTAAACTGGCAGAGTACTGTCCTTTTCCTGTTAAAAAGACGATTGCAAAATATTAAAGGCTATGAGAAAAGGAAAACACATGGGAAAACCAAAAGGTCAAGCAGTGATCATGTGGAGTTTGGGGAAAAGGAAGTTGAGGAGCTGCATGCACAGTTGTTACGCGAGGTTCAGAGTAAAAAGAAGAATTACGCAGCGATAAAGGAAATCCAGCAAAACACCTTTGATTTTAGGAGAAAGGACATTGAGCAGATGTCTGACAAGAGTGTTGTCAGTGAAATTATCTCCCACTACCCGTTTTTTCAAGTACACGAGTGCACTGTAAGTATTGCCCTAACTACTTTGAGGGACAAGTTATTACTGTTCTCCCCTTGATCAGCAGCATATTTATAAAAGTATTCATTTCAGTGGCTTTCTAAGGAGCGGTCAAAGGTCTCTGGTATTTGTAAGTGATGCAGGTTTCTGGGGATACACAGTTATTGCAAAAACTAGGTTAATATTATTGCCAGTTGTCCTCAAATCTTATACAGCAATGTGTCATTCCAGAAAATATTCAGAATCCTCCCATGTAACGTTTTCTCGTTTGCAATCTTTGTTGTTTTATACAATCCTTTGAAACTTTTGGCCTTCAAAGCTTCCCCCCCACCTCTCAGAAATTCCAGTGACTATCTTTGGATGGGTTGTTTTTCACAAGATGCACTGTAGGATAATGGTTGTTCTTTCATTTATTGTGTTTCAGCTATTGAATGAGTTGGAGCTTTATTGCAAAATGAAAGATGGAGGTTCTGTAACTGTTGAAAGCTGGGAAAAGAATTGGACAAGTCTGTCAGTCAAAGTAAAAAACTGCCTTCAAAGCCATGAGTTGATCCCAGATGATCATGAAACAAAGCTCACCCATGGTATGTAACATTTTGTCAGATGCACTTTGAAAATCGGCAAACTGAATCAAAAAGAAACTAATGTAGGTGTAAAATTTAATAGTGGCCAAAAATCAAGATTTGGGAAGATACCAGAACAATATTTTATCAATTTGTAAACTAAAGAAAATGAACTGTGCCATGTAAAAGTTGTACTGTAGTAATTATTGATAAGGTTTAATGAGGTTTATCTTGCATCCTGAATTTTGTTGTATAGTCAAGTGACCTTATCAAATCAATTCATTTCACAACTAAGTATTATTATTAGTAGAGTTGACATGATTCCACAAATTACAGATTCCCATTTTGTTTCGCCATATTTTGTAAGCTGTAGTGAGCCAAAGAGTAAGTTTTTCACAGCGCATTGGGTGTTTTAAATTGCTGGTTACTGTTAATTACAAAAATAAATGTTTATTTTGTCAGATGATATTTGCGGGGCATTCATGGAACATGTTACTTTAGTGGATGAAAAGATCTGTTCGCTTCCAATATTGAACATTCTTCCGCAGGTACGATGTAATATTATTTTCACAGATCGCTAGATTTAATTAGCCTTTTCTTTTAAAATCTTTGTTGTGCCTTTCAGCACAAGATGCATTGGTTGATGATTTTTTCAGACTGTAAACTGTAATACAGACCAATTATCCCTCTATCTCATGTCTGGTTAGATAAAGGCCCAGGCATTTTCAATTTAGGAATTTAGGGTTTTTGTTTTTTGAACTGGGACTCAATGGTTCTGAACTGGGACTCTTGATTTTTCACAAGATGAGTCCCAGGACTCACCTTACCTATTTGTAACATAATGACAGCTTGTACTGAAGCCCTTAATCAGTCTTCTACTTGGCTATCAACTCGTTAAAAGGAAATTCAACAACACAATAAGTGCAGACCCCAATAAAGTGGCCTTTCCAAATAATTTTACTGTAGAATATTACGTAGTGACAATAAAAAGGGACAGGTTCACAGTTAAGCGCATGCTAATTCTATCGGTTAATAATCCCACTCTCAGTGATCTCAGAGTGTATTTCAATTTAGAAGTGAATTTCAGAGTAACCTGAAGTAGGATGGCGGAGTACTAAAATTGCAGAAAAAATTAGTGGATTATGCCAACACTACCAACGTTAAATTTATTGTTGAGCCAGAGGTTTTATTCCATGGTTGATTACTTTACAGCTATTTGCTCCTGAGTTGATAAAGTGACTGCCAGGGGAGTGTGAAGATTAGTTCTTTGACAACATTATGACATGATCATGTTGCTTGCATAGACGGTTCAGCATCTGCTGGCAGAAAACAGCATTTTGATTAATGAGCATGAACCATGAACCTGTCCCTTTAAGCGGAAGTTATATACCTGTACCGTTTACCTTTTTTTCTCATCACAGGTTAAATCAAATGTGGACGAAGTTATCAAGAAGGAAACAAAAACCAACCAACCTTGCCTATGGTGTGCAGTAGATGAAGGAATGTTAGAACAGATTTTCCTAGTTGTTGATAAAGGGATTTTCTTTGAGCTCAAAAACAAGTCTTATCTACAAGCTCTTTTAGTATTGTTGGGTTTCTATTTCGCATTTAATTTAAGTTATGACAAGCGGCAAGATTTGATCTTTCAGTTTGTTGAAGAATTTGTATTAGGTCTTCGACCTCCGAAAAAGTCTGTGCGATATCGCACTGCATGCATGTTGCTGGTTCCAGATAAGTAACTCCAATTTAAAGCAAATTTCAACCTGTTTACCAAGAAGGAAACAAAAACCAGTTAACCTTCCCTCTGGTGGGTAGTAGCTAGTTGAAGGAATATTAGATCAGGTTTTCCTAGTTGCTGATAAGGGAGGTTTGATTGAACTCTGAAACAGTTCTTACTTAAATGCGCTGCTAGTATTGTCGGGTTACTATTATCAAAGTCTGTGGGATATAACACTGCGTCCTTGTTGTTGGTTCCAAATAAGTAAGTCTAAATCAAATGTAAATGTAATTATCAAGAAGGAAACAAAATCAAGCCAACCTTTCCTATGGTGTGCAGTAGATATCGGGTTCTCCTAGTGGTTGATAATTTCCTTAGACTCCGAAACAGTGCTTCTTTGAATGTGCTGTTAGTATTGTTGGGTTTATATTTTACATTTAATTTAAGTTGCAACAAGTTGCAAGAGTTGATCTTCCAGTTTGTTGAAGAATGTGTGTAACATTATTGTAGGTCTTCAACCTCTTAAAAAATCTGTGCAATATTGCACTGGGTGCATGTTGTTGGTTTAAGATAAGTAAGTCCAGTGTAAATCAAATTTCAACGTAATTATCAAGAAGGAAACAGAAACCAACTAACCTTGCTCCTATAGACCTTTGTCACGTGGCCACTATTTTGTCTCAGGAGATAAAAAAGCTTTTGTTTATACATGGCTAGCCTCGCACTCTCTACGAGGCTACCGTGCATAAACAAAGCTTTTTTTATCTCCTGAGACAAAATGGCCGCTGCACGACAAAGGTGTATTGGGCACAGTAGATGAAGGAATATTAGATCAGGTTTTCCTAGTTGTTGATAATGGAGTTTTCTTTAAACTCTGAAACAAGTCGTAGCCGTACTTAAGTGTGCTGTTAATATTGTTGGGTTTCTATTTTACATTTAATTTTATTTGCTGCAAGTTGCAAGAGTTGATCTTTCAGTTTGTTGAAGAATTTGTACTAGGTCTTAGACATCCTGCAAAGTCTGTTCGATATCGCACTGCGTGCATGTTGCTGGTTCTAGGTATAGTGTGAGTGAAAAATAAACATGAATATTTCAATGCTTGTTATATGTGTTGTTCAAAATTTCTTTCCTGATTACCTCTTGGACACAAATCAGGCAAATGAAGACCAAATCTGACCCTAAACCCCTCTGTTATGGGAATATGTTAGCCCCATTGTTCTTTGGCTGTCATTTCTATTTTGGCCTCGGTAAATTATCATAAACTTTACCATTTAGTGAATTAAGTTAAGTATAACTTAATTTCAGTTCAAATTTCCTAATTTCAAGCATCCTTGTACTCAGACGGACTGCGCTGGTTTTAAGGATTTCCTAACTTGTTTTAAGTTTTCATAGTATTGTTTTGAAATGTAAAACAAGTTTCCTCCGCGCTTCCCAGAGGACATTAAAACAAGTAATTTTTTACTTGATTTAATTATCCTACTTTTAGAGTGCACGTCGATATTTATCATTGTTTTCTTGCAATTGTGTGAGTCATATGACCAATTATGTGAATTTCAAACTAAGTAAAGATGTTGAGAAGAATCCAGGACCTACTCAATACAACACTGATCATCATGAAGTAATAATTTATTAGACCTTTCATGCAAAATCACAGCTCAACAATGCGGTTGATCTCTCCTATTTCCTTTGAGAATTTGATGCAGTCAAGATTAGGTGAACGTGGTTTAAAATCAAAAGATGTTGGCGGTGCAGGTGATTGACAAAAGTGGCCCCGGTAAAATTCACGAAGTGATTCTTGTTTAAGTGAGGTTTTCGTAGCCGTCGCCGTCGTTGTTGCTTTAAGAGTTCCCTGATATAATACGGCGAGGGCAAACAGATCGACAAACAAACTTTAATGGATAAGTAAAACAGAAATAAGTTAAACAGAAACTAGTACTATGGACGTGAATCACTTATTTCGTGTACATTTACATTTACACGCTTACCTCTATGTTAAGTTATAGACTTTTGAAATAAGCATGTTCCTTGAAGTTTCATTACATGAAGGGATATTGTAGTTTATCCTTGTAGATATTCTTCAAATTTGCCAAGTGACCATCAGTGATGAAAGCAACTCCGTCAACTCCCTTTATAGCGGACACTGTAGGGACCTCAAGTTAGTGTCCTCATTAGCGAGGGTCCGTAATAGCGGCAGTTTATTTCAGTCAAACGTCTGTAATTTGGTTTTTCCTGGGATTTAACTGCTGTCCGTTTTATCGGGGTGTCCGTTATAGCGAGGTGTGCGCAAGGCGAGAGTTGACTGTAAAATGAAATGAAATGACTTTCTTGTTGCTGTAGTTTCGCGCGAATTTGAATTTTCCGCCGGCTAGGCTCAGGGGGAAATATCTGAGTTGTAGTTCGTGCGCTCTGATTGGCCGAGGGGCGTCTTTGCATAAGTAAACATGGTTGTGATGTGACGCCGAAATGTCTTTTTCGCTACACTATGTCCAAGATGTGGTACATACGCGCGCTCTGATTGGCCGAGGGGCGTCTTTGCATAAGTAAACATGGTTGTGATGTGAAGCCGAAATGTCTTTTTCGCTACACTATATCTACAAGATGTCCAAGATGTGGTACACACGCGCGCTCTGATTGGCCGAGGGGCGTCTTTGCTAAGTAAACATGGTTGTGATGTGAAGCCGAAATGTCTTTTTCGCTACACTATATCTACAAGATGTCCAAGATGTGGTACATACGCGCGCTCTGATTGGCCGAGGGGCGTCTTTGCTAAGTAAACATGGTTGTGATGTGAAGCCGAAATGTCTTTTTCGCTACACTATATCTACAAGATGTCCAAGATGTGGTACATACGCGCGCTCTGATTGGCCGAGGGGCGTCTTTGCATAAGTAAACATGGTTGTGATGTGAAGCCGAAATGTCTTTTTCGCTACACTATATCTACAAGATGTCCAAGATGTGGTACATACGCGCGCTCTGATTGGCCGAGGGGCGTCTTTGCTAAGTAAACATGGTTGTGATGTGAAGCCGAAATGTCTTTTTCGCTACACTATATCTACAAGATGTCCAAGATGTGGTACATACGCGCGCTCTGATTGGCCGAGGGGCGTCTTTGCATAAGTAAACATGGTTGTGATGTGAAGCCGAAATGTCTTTTTCGCTACACTATATCTACAAGATGTCCAAGATGTGGTACATACGCGCGCTCTGATTGGCCGAGGGGCGTCTTTGCATAAGTAAACATGGTTGTGATGTGACGCCGAAATGTCTTTTTCGCTGCACGATATTGACAAGATGTGCAAGATATAGTACATACGCGCGCTCTGATTGGCCGAGAGGCGTGTTTGCATAAGAGTATTGTCTGTAAACATGGTTGTGATGTGACGTCGAAATGTCTTTTGGCTGCACGATATTGACAAGATGTGCAAGATGTAGTACATACGCGCGCTCTGATTGGCCGAGTGGCTTCTTTGCATGAGAGTATTTATTGTATGCAAACTTGGTTGTGTTGTTTTCGCAGTACGAATTTGAAAAGGGTTCGAGTGGAAAACCTCGACAAGTTTACTTTATTTACCCATTTCGTCGTCGGCTGTAACTTCGAAAATCTTTAGAAACATGCTGTGTCATTTTCTTTTCGTTTGAGCCGACATTTTAAGCGAGACAAAACCCGTATTTTGGATACGCGTACAAGCTTTGTGTACAAGATTTCGCGACTGGTAAGAATTTGTCTTTTAATCAGTGCTCTAAACCAGAGTTTTGCTTTTTTTCTCGGGAAAGTTGTTTTATAAAAGCAATATAAAACTTTTTTCCTGTGTTTGTTTATCCTGATATAAACATGAGAGGGTATGGGAGAATTCTCATAACTGCCCTTTCGTGTTTTTTTCAAGATGGCGGCGAAGGTCAAGAAATTTCTCAGGTTATATGCTTTGTCTTTCAATAGATATAGTTCTTTTCTTAGATCCCTTTTGTCAATTTCATAAGCTAATACTTGGTTAGATTTTTTCTGTGAAGAAAAAAATGGCAATTTTCTTTACTTCAATCTAAAACAT
Organism: Porites lobata; assembly: GCA_942486035.1. Lineage (NCBI taxonomy): Eukaryota > Metazoa > Cnidaria > Anthozoa > Scleractinia > Poritidae > Porites > Porites lobata. The sequence continues at coordinate 256,778 of CALNXK010000147.1, read as the reverse complement.
GGAGCACGAAGATTCCTCCTTAAGAGCATGAAATTTCAACCCGGTTTTTGAGAAGCTACAATTTCAATTACATTGCCCGTCGAAAGTAGAAGATAGTTTTAAGCATTTCCACAAACCTTGTTCTACGCCAAGGTATAAACGCTCCCCAACGCGCCCCACGTTTTGCAATACTTTTTCCGAATTGAAACCGGCATGTTTTCATGGGAAAATGTAGCCTCGCGAAGACGAATGTGAGATGGTACTGGAAGTGTTATTGTTGTAATCACAAGATAATCACAAAATAGCGGGGCAGCGGCGACTGATAACTGCAAACAATAGTATTAGGTGAGCATAAAATGTTTGAAATTGGTATATAAATTGGCTAATGAGTACTCTGATGTAGAAATGTCTGTTTTTGTAATAGGATTTAAAAAAACATAAAATAAAATTGCTGTCATACATGTGATTCTCGTTATGCAGGGGTGAAATCAGTAGCATAAGAATTACAGACACTAAATTAAATGATAAGTTTGATTATACAATTAAGCCCTGTGTGTTTTGAAACCAGTTATCCCCTATGAAAAATGATTCTGTGGAGTTGCAAGTATAGTGCAGTGTAGAAGAAGGAGTTCATAACATTCACCAAGCTTGTATTTTACTTTTACTGAGAGAAATATGCAGATCACTTCTTGAGAATTAAAACAAAATCATAATCGTCTTCCAAGACTAGTGTGTGTTGTTGTGCGGATGTCAGTTTAAGGTGTAATGAATTTGATTACTGATTTGACGGTTTACCATCATCAGAGTCATGTTGCCTGAAATTTATAGTCATGTTGCCCGATATCTCGAGTCATGTCGCCTGAAATTTATAGTCATGTTGCCCGATATCTCGATCGAGTCATGTCGCCCGAAATTTCATAATGCTAAAAAAAATTCTAAAAATGCGAATTCATTAGAAGAGCTAGTCAGAGTGAAATGTGAAACTGTGAAACTCAGGTTGTTCGTTTCGCTGTCGTATGATATCACGGAGATAGTAATCCTAAAATAAAACACAAAAATGAAAAAACTAGTAGTATCAGTTAAAGTATGGTTCTTACTGTTGTAGTTTTATATGTTGAAGCACTCTGATTTGAAAGAAGGACCACATCTCAGAATGAGGTGGCTGTTTTCAATTTACCCTCTTTATATATGGTTAACTGGATCAAAAGTAATTATAACATGTGACCGGCTGAGGAAACAAGGAACAACTGAACAAGTCGTGATAATTTATGCCGTGTCTGATCCTAAGGGGAATGATTCTAACATGCTTTGTTCCTGTAGTTGACAATAAACAACAAAAACCGCTGTAAAAGTTTCAGGTTGTTTTTACTGTGATAAACTAAACTAAGAGAACTTGATGTATTTTTCTGATATGTGTGAAAAATTCTGATTACTGAAAGAGTTCTGCTTACTAGAATCTGCACTGTAGAATGAGCAGTTTAGTTCATAGCAACAAACAATGCTGAAATGAACAGCGATATTTGAGTCTTTGTTCAACTTCGGACTTTCATTACATCTCAGACAACAAGGCTTTGAAACCAATTGACTTCAGAAGTCATTTAATAAATTTGTCAATTGCCATGGTCTTACCGTCGAGAAGTATGGTGCAGCCCTGCGGGAGATGAGATTAGCAATCCAGGCTTAAATTGCACCATCGTATCCTTACGTTGCTTATTTATTACTTGGATTTTTGTTTCAGTTACAAGTATATTGGTACGTGTGCGTGCGCAATACAATTTTGGGCGCGTGTATTATTTATTTATTTAAGTTGCGTGTACATTTAGTTCTTTTAGTAACATCTTAGTTTTGCTTTGGGTTATTTTCCTCACTTATAATGTGTTGTCTGCGACCGTGTTCACACGGTGGGTGGCTCCTCCTAAAATGTTCTGCAGTTGGTATAGGATTTAATGGAGCCAAAACCAATTGTGGAATTGCACGCATTTTAGGCATCCTACTGATGAACAGTTGGGACACATAGATATATTTTTTAACAACTACTATAATTTGCAGTCTTTCTACTTATTCATATTTGCATAAGTTAGCAGAAACAACATATTTTTACGAGTCAACAAATTACGAGTTTATTCCTTGTGATTTACTTAAGATGGTACTTTTCTTCAAGTTTAAACACTCAATAAAATTTTGGGCGACATGACTTAGGATTTCAGGCGAGATGACTATGAATTTCGGGCAACATGACTCTGGTTTTGGGTGACATGACTTCGGGCAAGATGAGTCTCAGGCGACTTGACCGGTTACCGATTTGACTGCTGAGAAATACTGCCAGGGCAGCTAGGCAACAAACTGCTTATTCAATGGTGTCTAGCCCCTGTGGCAGGCATTTGAAAAGAAAGGGAAAGGGGTTTTGGGCGCGAGAGAAATGCGAAGATTGCACAAGGAAGGATCAGAGGGAGGGATTTCAACATTTACCTGATGGATGTTTATAATGCAAAAACAGTGGTACTGTGACTCCTAGCAGGCATTTCCCTCCCTCCTTCCCTTGTGTTTCTCTGGTGCATAAAAACCCCCTTTCCTTTGAAATGTTTGCCACGCGGGCTAAGTGATGTCAGTCAATCTGTTTACCTGTTTACACTGTTTAATATATATCAGGCAATTTGCATATTTTGGTGGCTTGAGTTGAGATATGAATTGCTTGATCATTGAATGCACTTTTGATATTAAGGGAACCAAGGCTGAGAAAATGGTGACGTGGAAATTAAGGAAATATAAAAAGTGGAACAATGGGGCAGTAAAACCGTGAGACTAAGAAGCTGAATTTTCCAAGTAAGCCTAAACAGGCTTTGATATAAATGGTAGTTAGGGCAAGTTTAGGCTATTTAGGTTTTTAAATGGGTTCATATTTTCTGAAGAAAACACTGCTATTTTAAAGAGTATTATGTTTCACCTTATTCCTCATATAAAGTCTGCATACCAATTACAAGTTATGATTGTATCAATATAGCAATTGTATTTGATTTAAACATTGGCATTTTACTTTGCAGCTGGATTGATAAGACAGCTTTGTCTCCAAAGAAGATTCTAAATGTTGATTTATCTTTGCTCAAGTGTACAGAATTTTTTCATGGATTTCAGAAAATAAGAACCTGTTTCAAATTTTAGGCTAAACAGGTTTTTATATAGAAGGGGCTCATCTGACATATTTTAGCGTAACAGGTTCTTAAAATCCAGGTTTTAAGTCACAGGGGTTTTACTGTACTACCAGGATCCACCACTGCAATAACTGGTAACTCAAAAGCCCACTTTACGGACACCTGCCTAATACAGACACCTCATCAAGGATCAGTGTGCGCTGGCAGAGCCTGTTTGCCCCTGGTGTCTAACTTTTGCCCTTGGGTGACTAGAAAATCTCAGATTTTTCATACAAATCATAGGCTGAGCAGCCTAGATTTTACAGGTTCAGAGAGAACTAGGCTCCTTTCAATGTTCCTTAGAGCACAGCCTTGCTCATCATTAGAGACGGCTTGTTTTGTTCCGGGAAAAAAAGCCCTTAAATTTTCTCTAAATGAAAATGGACAATTTCTACGGTCCCCTTTGTGGCTGTATTAACAGGGTTTGACGGTAAAATTTACAATATAATGATCGAGACCCATGACACCATTAAACTGGGAAAAATTGGGGGGCATTACAAGAAAGGAAAGGGGTCTCCTGCTATGTTGCCCCAGCCCTGATTACAGGAGATTAAACATGTATGAATTTCACATTTTGAAAAGTTTTTATTAATAATACAAAAAAATATGTAATAATATGTGTTTGTACATACATTGTACTGACACAATCATTAAACAAATAGTGGCACAATAGCTTTTTAAAAATCTTTTGACTGCATCAGGCTTTGTATAATCACAAATATGCCAAATTTCATTCTTTCTACGACTCATACCATTAGGAAATATATATGCAAATTTGCATTTATTGCTTGAATAAAGGTGCTCAATATTATCTATAATGAGGACACAAGTCAATTCTTGTACACAAGTACTCAGTCTACTTTATTTACTTGTCTTTATGTGATGATAAGTTTTCCCCATGTACGGGAATCCGGATTCCAGAGTCCAGGAAATTTTTCTTGTGGAATCCGGAATCCTGGGCTTTGGAATCTGAAATACACCGTAAGGAATGGGGAATCACACTAACGATTGGAATCCCGAATCCAAGTCCCACCGACAAAGACTGAAATCCAGTACAAGAAATCTGGAATCCACAACATAGAATCCAGAATCCAAGACTGTCTTGGATTTTCGGTGAACCGCGGGTGTCATCTTCAGTGCTTTTCATGATTGAAGCATTGAACAAAGCGATTTTGTGGCGACTTTTCTTGGTCAGTTGCAAACAGGATGCAAGTGATTACAACCAACATACACCAGAATACACTTATCAACGGAATGATACTGTTTTTTTTTCACTGAGAAGTAAGTAAGTAAGTATTAAACAACTTTATTTAATGAGGGTAGCACATGACAGTAAAAACTGATGAACTAGTGGCCCTCAATCGTAATTAAAATATTTAGAGCTAATTAAATAAAAACGACAAATTAAAATGTAAAAATTACTACAAGATGAGAAAAATGTATGTACATTAGAATAAAAATATAAAAAGACATCCTACATTAGACAGATGACAGGCTAGAGAAACGGATGAACTAGTGGCCCTCCAGGGGCGGATCCCGGATTTTTTTTAGGGGGGGGAGGTGCACTCGTCTCTTGCTCTACTTCAACACCAATAAACCACATAGTTTTTTTTTTGCAGAATAGCAGTTGTATTAGAAAACCGCAGGTCATCTCAGAGGGGGGAGGGGGGGTGTGCACCCCCTGCACCCTCCCCCTAGATCCGCCCCTGCCCGCAGTCTTAAATTACGAATATTAAAAACGACTACTCGATACTACGATAAACACGGCGTATTAAATATACTATAAGATAAGAAAAATGATATGTATATTAGAATTTAAAAAATGCAAACAAGAACTAGGCTACAAAGTATTTGTTAAGAGCATTCTTAAACGCGCCAGCGGTGTCCTTTTTACGCATGTCAAGAGGAATCCCATTCCACAGCGCAGCTCCACGAACTTTAAAAGAAGGCCCCTTCCGTTTCCCTATTATAAAATGGACATACCAAATCAAACCTTCCGTAACGGCTAGCTAATCAGTGGTCGGTTCCGGCAGTTCTACTTTTTGCAAAAAACGCGGATTACGAAAATGAAAAACGTCTGAAAATCAAGATCTTTATTTGTATTTTATACTCAAAACTGAAAAAAGGAAACCCTTTTTTAACTTCCACTCGCTCTTATGGAAACCTGAGAAAAGTGCCCCCTTTCCTCATGAAAAGCAGTATATTTTCAGGACTTGTCTTCGATATAAAGTGAACGAACTTTCTTGAGTAATATTTACATCTCACCAATCGCAAAAAAGCTGGAAAGAGAAATTTCTCGAGTTTTTTCAACTTTGTGCCTTTTTCTTCAAAGTAAGAAAAGTCGACTTTTTCCCCCTTTCTTTATTTGGTCTTTTTAGCGGACAGTGGTAAAATAAAGGCGGGAATCCCAATCCTCGGTCCTCTCGACTGACAGCTGCCAAAAATGACAGGTAATTGTGAGCAATGAATTGTGACGTTAATTTACAAGTGTTTATATGTAGTTGCACACTTTGTTTTCCGGCAATTTTTCAAGATGCCGGACCTTAACGTCAAGATTAAGATGGACGAGAAAGAAAAAGGGGTAAAACGTAAGTCTTTAACTCTAAACAACGGTACTCTGGCCATGATATTTAGGCTTTGTCCTAAACCAGGAAATCTACGTACATTTCCTTCAAAGAAGGAGAGATAATTCTCTTGTACTGGCTTTTAGCACGTCGAGGACTTTGAAAGAAGTCGAGAGAAGCAGTCTTAAACACTGACAAACGTCAACAAGTACCTAAAACTATAATTTCTCTCAGCTTTCTGCTGACTTGCAAGGACCTATCTGTTGTATAAAGATCCCCAAAATAAAGGGATAAATCTCATAGTTTATTAGATATAATTGTGTAAAGTTTGCTTATCATTTTCGCATAAATTATGACCTAAATTTGAAAACCACTGAATTTCTCGAATTGGGTCTTTGCGATTTTGGTGAAACTCTGTTCAGCGCAAGGCACTAAGGCGCGCTATGTGTAGCCGAGAGATGTTCACCAAAATATGCCGGCAACAGCAGAATTTCGACTCAGACCCCAAAGAGGCGTGGCACTATGACCACGTGACATTTACTCCGATCGCCAAAAATTTTGTTATATTGTACATGTGTTAGACTTACGATAAAAGTAAAGGTGGGGATACCAGAGAGCTTCAACGTAGGATGGTACCCCTCCCAAAAAACTGGGTCGAGTCACCTTAACATCGTAGACAGAGCGTTTATTACACAGGGAGAGTTTATTTTAAAGGGGGCATTAATGTGATCACTCACGGTAGTTAATTTGCGGAGATCTCTGTTTTACAGGGTTGGTTACCATGTCTGCCTTACAGGAAGGTTTACTTTAGGGTGATCTTTGTCTTATAAGAGAAGCTAAGCGAGTTGTATTCCTTGTTACAACGGTGTCTGTCCTTAGAAAGGGATCCTTTTTAAAGCGCTATCTTTCTTGAAGGGGTATCTTGTTTAGATACAAGTGCTAGCCTAACAGGGAAGTTAGGTTGACGAGATCGAAAATCAACATTTAGTAAAGGTGTCAAATCTTTATGCATCAGTGTTACGCACAGAAGCTCTAGTCACAGAAGCTCGGAATAAAGTCACAAACTCTAATTGTACGTCCGTGCTCCAGAGTGGATTCTCACAAATACCCAGAAAATAGGTCGTCGACGAGGTCGTCATTCATAATATCAACAGTATACTTTAAACTGGAACTACAGTATAACTAGAAGAAATCGTGCATCACTTAGAAACTCGGCACCTTCTACAGTATGATTAAAGACGTTTGGTCACATTTGCTTTACCAGAAGCGATCACCCCTGGCAGGAATATTGATACGATGAAGTTGGGTGAGGGGTTGCCGAAAAAGGAGTCTTTGGGCAAGAACTCAGTAGAAACGCTTGCTACGCAGGCTATCCAGGGAATTTTCTCTGAATCCTTTCTCAGGTGCAAGGGAGTGTTTGGAAACAAAGTTATGTTAGCCTAAAACTCTGAAAAAAGTTCTGACTTTAAGGAGAGACCTTAGTTAGCAAGCGCAAAATTACTTTGTCTTAAAAGACGCTGTCTAAAAAACAATTTCTTCAGTCTAGCCAGTCGTCAAATTTCTGACTAATATTCTTTCTGTGTTGATTCATGACATGGTCCCTGTTCTTTCCTTCAGGAAATCTATTCGGCCTGAAATCTCTTCTGAACGATTCCTTTCCACCGTAGCCTTTAGAGGCAAACTGTCCAGGGCCGTATCTCTGGTAAACATCTCTGCCTTGGCTATATCTTTCTCCAAAGTGTTGGGATGCTCCCATTTGGCCAAACCGTGGTCTTTCATATAGTTCTGGTAATTCCGATATTCTTTCTACAGTGATGTTTCTTCCAGCCTTGCCCTCGGTCCAGCAGTCCTGTTTAATAAACAAAATACAATTTTTTACTAAACGGTATTGAAAGCAGAAAGAGTGAGAGAAAGTCAAAGGCCCTGTCTACACGTATCAGGATGGTTTTGAAAGCGGAAATAAATAAATAAATAAATAAATCATACGCGTCCATATGTAACGTAATTGAGTCGTTTTCGCCCGCCGTCCAAATAAAAACGCTGGAAAGACGATAGCATTCCTAAAACAACACGCGAAATATAATGCTAGTAATGTATGATGTATGAACTCATCCACACAAAAATGAGAAGCCAGTGCTTCAAAAGATCTCCACTCTGGAGTGGAGATTGTTTTCGAAAACCTGCGTTTTAATGCACGAAAAACGCTCCGTTTATTAAACGGAGAAAAACATCTTCGTTTTCAAAAATCTCCAGATAAGTGTGGACGGAGTGAAAGAGTGGAGACACGGGCAAATGGAACTGCACGAATTTTTGACCGTCTGAAAAATTTGACAGGACACCTCGTTCACGCGGGACAGTTCAATACTTCGCTCCATTCAATGGAACTTTGAACGGCTAGGCGTCTAAATTTTTGTACGCACTTAAAAAGTGAATTCGCGTTCTTTCAATCTCTGTCTCGATTATCCCAACTAGCTTACTTTGCCAAATGCGAGCAAACCACTATAGAGTTGAATTCCTCAGAACCATATCCAAGTTCAGAAAGACAAAGAAAATTTCGTCCTCGCTTGTTTACGTCCTCCATAAAACGTGAAACAATGGGCATTCTCACTTCGTAGTCGTGCAGTAACGGCAAAGAAATGTACAAAAAAGCGTGCTGCACGTGCTCTGTTGTTTTGCTCAACAAAACTTTTGCTTCTTTGACGCTCTCGTCACCGCGGCCGCAGTTCCATGCATCTTAAACTCCCTTATACGTGCGGTTCGAAGTTGCTACACGGCGGTTATTGCTGAAAAGTTATTCATTTTATCGTCGCAATTTCGTCTTTTCCGGAGCGAACAACATGTAACAGGGGCAGCGAAAGTTATCTCGTTCCGATAATGTGGACGAAGTATTTGAGCGTTTTAACAATCATCTCGACGAGACAGCGCAAGCACTTTCGTCCGCACTCGTTTTCCAAACTGCGGCGAAACACATAAGTTGGACATTGCTGTCGAAGCAGAAAAAAATTCCTTTTTACTTTCGAGCTTTCTGGAACACTTGACGGAGCCCCTGCTAATTTTCTGGTCACTAAGTACACTTAAAATGTGAAAGAGAAGCTTGCTGAGCTGAATATGGCTCTAAACACGAATAAACGATCATAAAACTCGTCAATGAAAGAGAAGCAAGCTGGATCACTGTCAAGGACTGCCACTACAGAGAGTTCGGAGGATGACAAAAGAATTCTTTGAACGAAACAAGGGACATTGAAGACGAAGAAACAGAATGCCGCCGGTTTGGACGCTTTTTTGAGGTATTGTTGTTGTACTTTCTTTGTATTTTAACCCATAAGGCACGTGTTTACACTCCGCCTGCCTAAACATGGTGGTAGTATAACTGTATATTATGCTTCACCGTTCTGGAGAATTACAATGATTTCCCTCCATGGGAGCGACGTGAGGAGGAAAGAAAACGTTTAAATACCTTGACAAACCATTTTCTTAACTTCGAACAGTTCAATAAACAAACAAACAAATTAACAAAAAGTATAAATTAAAGTGTTTTATAAGTATAATTGTGTTATCAACTAACCTCAAATGCTTTTTCATGATGACTTGGCACATCCAATACCACACTCTGTTTAAAAAAAAATGAGTGAATGAATGAATAAATTGTTTACTGACAAACTAAATAAGAGAACAAAGGATAAAAGGGTACCCTATGCTACTATAAAACAATTTATTCAGCAATTAACCTTCCACTCAACCCCCTCCAGTTTAGGGGGTGGGGGTGGGGAGCTCTCTTCTCCAAAGAGGTTCCCGCTGAGTATTCCAATAAAAAAATACCCAACGTGGCCCGGGTTCTAATCCTTGCGTCGACGCCATACGTGGGTTAAGTTTGTTGTTGCTTCTGTCCTTTGTTCCGAGAGGTTTTTCTCCGGGTACTCCGGGTTTTCCCTTCTCCTTAAAAACCAACACTTTCAAATTCCAATTCGATCTGGAACACACGGACACGTTTCAACGAGTTCTTATGAACTCCTAAGTGTTCCGTGGGTAAACAAATTACAATTCAATTAATTAGAAGACAAGTACACGCAAAATTCAAACCTTTCTGTCGCTGCACATTTTCATTTGTTCAATCTCCTCTTTCACGTCGGGAATGTTGTTCTCCAGTACCCGCCACATATAACCTGGTCCACGAATCTCATAACTCGCAGACATCATGTAAGTTGTAAATCCCTTAAAGAATAATCAATGTAGTTGTTAATAAATCTCCGGGGAGCCACACAAAAATGCTGGCAGAAACCGCGAGGAACCCTCGCTTGTTTGCTGCAAAGAGTACTAAAATACGTACATGTAATCAAGATTTCCGCGAAATTTAGCTTCATTTAACTCTCCAAAATTTCTCTTTCAGTTTAACGAAAAAAAGTGCCCAACCAACGATAAAAGTTTTCGACCGAAGTGACTGTTGTCGATTTTACAGCCAAATCATGAAATTACAGTCCCGATAAATCTGTTTTAAGTACCCAAGAAACACAATAAAATTCTACCAGACTCAACCTCGTTTACTTCCTACATAACGTGAAAAATCCTAGGTCACGTGATAACTACCTCTCTTCCGGTTAAAAGGGAGCGTGATTTGATCTCCTTTGTTCCAGAAATGTGCGCCAACGATGCGGCAACAGCATCCACAGCGCCCATCTTATCAACCAAAGCTTGAGCGGCTTCGCGAAACATGTCCAGCACCTCGGGTGAAACTGCCTCAACAAACCTACAGTGAGAAAAAATATGAAGAAAATTGCCTGCGTAGCGAGTGGTTTGAATGGCGAAACTGCGCAAACGCACACGAACGAGCTGAGAAGCGTTTCAACCCCATCCTCCCCACGGCTTTGCCACTCATTTGCCCGCTAGACAAACAAAATCGCCAGCTACGCTGGCTAACAAGGAAATTACTCCATGTGTCGCGAAAGAGACTTTTAACGATTCATGCAGATTACTTAACGGGTGCAGCTTGTTTACTGGTCATTGTGAGGTTACTACAGGTTACTGTAGACTGAGTCGTCGAACTGCACTATGGAACTGTTTTGAGGCCGGATTTTGACCCAGCTCCCAGCACAATTTTGCAAGGCCGGAGTCTTTTTTGCCAGTCCCGGTTCTCCCAGGCACTGGAATTTTGTCAATCGGTAGTAAATTCCGGAAAAAATTCTGGATTTCAAATTTAGAACTCACCATTGGAAGGATTTTCCGAATTCCGGATTCTACGGGCAAAAATTTCCTAAATTCCGCAATCCGGATTCCCTTACACGGGATGCACGAAGCGATTGCGTCCCCAAACAGTCCCAAAGTGCAATTCGGCACAACATTGACGCAGTCTCACGCGAACCTCATATCACTAACATTGTTTCTCCCAATAATTTTTAGCAGTCTGTGATAATAACAGAAGGTCTTACCTTCGAGCATCTGACGCCGAAGCTCTGACAATGTCAGCTGGTTGTGGTGGTGGGATGTATTTGAACGAGATCCCCTACAGTAGGAACAAAAATATTAGGAAAAAACAATTATTTGACAACCAGTACCTTACCTTATCTGTTAACTCATTCTACTCATTCTCAAGATTCAAACTTCTACCTGTGCATTAATCGGCTTCATTTAACAACTCATCATGAGTGGACGATAAAGTGAGTTTACGTTTTGGTCACAACTCTGAATTTGCATGCTACTTACTTACACTAACGGCTAAAGCAAAGGAAGCGGACAACAGCCACGAAAAACATTGAAAGGACGCGAATTCGGTTTTTCAGTTACACTTTTACTGGCGTCACTGTTGTCCTATCGCAAGGTCTATACCAGCGCAATGATAATATACGACGGATGTTTATCAAAGGCGGAAACGACAAGTGAAAGGAAAAGAAATATTTCACTCCTTACGTTTCCGCAAGATTTCGTTTATGCCTTCTCAATATCTTGGAATTACACTAAAAGAACGTTTCCTCTGTTGCCGCTTTGATCTAAACAAGGCGTAATACTACTTCATAACCATCAATAATGAAATTTTGACGTCCCTCTTTCTTCTGAACTTGACTACAACAACAAAATTAATTAAAAACAGAGTGGCATAGAATCATAAAGCATACATACAGCTCTTTTTCCAACGGCACGAAGCTGAGCTTCTTGGTTAGGTTTGTAAAACACGATGCTGATTCCGCTGCGGCCGGCCCTTCCTGTTCTACCAGAACGATGAATGTAAGTATCAAGATCCTGCCAAAAGAATTTAATCAATACACATACACTGTAAGTAAACTAAACATGGCTAGTTTTACTACAGTCAACAATCGCTTTGCGACCACTATCGTAAAAGACTAGCCCTTCTTCCGACCAACACGTGAGACCCCGTTTTAAATATGTTTGATGCGTGACTTGAACGCAGTGATGAAAAGCTTTCGTACGCGACCGCTCCCGTAAGCTACCAGCCACTTTAGTGAATCACCGCGGCTATTCTTTTCTTTTATTTTTAAGTTCTTGTAAGCCATTGCTCAGCAACACTTAGCCTGTCTATGATTTGAATACCCTGGGCGGTCCTTCTGGTAAAAAACAAAGACAAAAACAAAACAAGAAAAAGGTATAAAACGGTTTCTTTCTGTGCTTGTGGTCATCTAATTGTAATTGCTTTTGTAAACGCTTGCTGACACAAAAAGCTCTCCGGTAGAGTATGAACACTTATCCGATACATGTTTCTGCACTTTAGAGATCGGCACAGCACAGCTTCGCTCCGTTACAGAAATCGCACCGAAATCACCGTTCTTGTGTGTGAACATATATCCGCGGCATGATTTTCATTCAGGCGCAAAAGCTATCCGGCATAGTGTAAACATTGCCTTACATTACAGCTGCATTACCTTCGGTGGTTCACTCTGTACAACAAGATCTACTTCTGGAATATCAAGTCCTCTTGCTGCGACATCTGTGGCTACCAAACAACGAACTTTTCCATCACGAAAACTCTGCCGAGTCAACAAAATATGATAGATGATCAACTTTGCTTCACTCGACGCCTATTTAGTTAAACCCTTGACTCCAGTTCAGTGTTGCAATAAATTTCTGTTGAACTTTTTGCCTCTTGTGTCCCATCCTTGGCTCGATTTCCGCCGGTCTCTCGGGTCCGATCTTGTTCTTCCCAGAGAAGAAAGGAGAATTGCGGTCGTTTCACCCGAAAGTCGATTCGCCTGGACATAAGTCAATTCGCCCAATGACATAAAACACTCTACAACATGGTGAGCATACCTTTCGAGATGTTATTTTAGTTACCCTTGGATTCCTCATGTGCGGTCACCGTCTTTCCATGCTAATTCCCTTTTTCAAGCTTGCAAAACGACAAATACGATTGGGGCGAATCGACTTAGTAAGGGCGAACTGTTACCTGGCGAAACGATCTGATACCATCGAGTCTAGTCCCTCCCCTCTTACTTTGTTAAACCCCCGAGGAGAAGGGATTTTTCAAAGTGTTACTCGGCTACGTGTGTAACACTCACTGAGTTGCCAGTTGGCCACCGGACAAAGTCTGATTAAAATTTGCCAATGTTCTGTGAAATCCTAGCCGCAGTCGGACATAATGACCGGACAGATGAAATAGCAAAGGGTCATATTTGTAGGGGAACATTTGCACTGTAATGCATGTGTGACAATTTTTCTGATTTGTCCGACTAAATGGTCACTTGAATAAAACTTTATGGCCCACTATTTTAGAGCCTGAAAACAATAGTTACACTTGTCGGCCACATGCTCTTTCTAAAAAGAAAGAAAAATAATTATATATAATTATTTGCTGGTGGGAACTCACTTTTAGAGTTATTTCCCTTTGCTCCTGTGGTATATCTCCATGGAGAACTTGTACATCCTAGAACGAAACAAGAATAAACTCAAGGAATCATTTGATATATTGAGACAGGGAAGGAGGAGCACATTTTATAAAGTTTCCTGACTCATCAGCCTGTCATGTGCACTTGGCTCTTGCAGCAGCAAGCTACTGCGGGTGTTAGTGCTTTTCTTCTCAACTGATCACATGTTGCAGGATTTATGCATAAAAGTCCTTTTTAGGGGCTTGAAGTTTAGACCAAGTCTCAGCCAAGGGTCAGTGTCATGATTTCTCTTCTTAGACTACTTCTTCCATTGCAATGTGGCCTCTTGTATTTTAAATTTATGAAGCTTACAAGTCGTAATAGTGTTACGTAGGAAACCAACCTGTTTTAAAATAGAATTTAAGGCCAAATTGTTGGCATCATTCTTTGTTTCCGTGAAAATAAGAGTTCTACTGTGGGCACCACAATAAACCTACCAAAAATTAATAAATATACAAAAAATACAGTTTAGTTCTACAAATTCAACATTGCAAAACGAAAGGACACGCATACACTACATGATTACATTAATAGCAACCCGGGATACAAGGAAAAATTTAATTGTAAAACAATGTATTATTAAAATGTGGATATAGACTTGCTTATACAAATTTTTTTTTCCCAACTTGGCAAAACCATGTATTTTAACATGCTATAAATCCAACATTTGACGATAAAAATGGGAGTCACCAAACTTGTTTTTGAGTTATAAATTGCATTCAAACAAAAAATTAAGGGTGTTGATCACAGATTGTACTGTTGCTATGGCAAAATGTTATGCAGTAATTATCATTACAGCATTGACTGTGAAAATTGGTTGTGTGGTTGTATATAGTGATTCTACATGCAAAAAATGCAGAAAACAGTTGTTAGCTTCACTTGGGATTTTTTTGATGCACCCCTTCAATATTGTCTGGGACAAACACTACACAGCACTTGGACAAACCTGCACAATGTCACTTATTGTAGAGGCTCTGGCCTCATATGGACACTTGATGGCAAGATGCTATGAAGGAACAAACAAGATGATTAAAATACGAGACTCTAAGAATGGTTTTAAGTGATCATGATCATTTTTTGTGGTGATAATTTGACATTTTCTTTAAACTTCCCACACAGAAGGACAATTTCTTACTAAATAAGATGCTTTGTGGAAAATACATTGCTGTACAATCTCTTCTGATGAGGAGGGGCAATGAGTGTTTTTTTAAATTAATAATGACTTTGTATGTATGGTACCCAACGATAGCTGGACCCCCACAGAGCTGAAAATTGAAACAAATTCTCTTCACATAAAATGAGAGATGACCTGTTCAAGCAATAAACCTCTATTAGAAGTCCAAGTCTCAAATACTGACCATCTCCCATGATCTACACCCAATTCTGTTACAAGGAATAGAAGTTAAGTTTTAAATTAAATCTTGGCATAATTATATAGCACATGTAAATTGTCTCACCTCAATTGTCTCGGAAGCTTTAAGCTCCTGGTCTCCAATAAGATCCACTATTTTTCTGTCTTCACTCATGTATTTCTTTGCTGTTCTAAGAACCCAAGGAGGCAATGTAGCGCTGAAGAGGAGAGTCTGAGGCTTGTTTTCTTTTGCTAATGAATTGATCGTACATTGTGTATTAGGGCAATAATCTTACAATGATTTTTACCACAGCAAAACACGACTGTATGCAATTTATATTGAGTAAATCATCACTTATACTATTTAAAACTAGATATCCTCTTGTTTTTCTATCCTGTGAATGCAAATGTACTACCGTTCGTTGCTTCTCTCCACTCAAAAAGTTACTTTTCATCACTTGAGAAGGGTTATCAATCTAGGGTGGCCATGTGGTTTTACTCTGGAAGTAGTTTCTATTTTAATGTGTTGTGTGTTGGTTAAGTTTTCAAGTTTGGCTCCAGTTTTTTAAAAGGTACCACCAATCCAAGGATATTCAAGCCTTTGCTTGTAACTGGACTACTTCAACTTTCCTCATTTTAAACTTTGGTTTTGGTTCCTTAAAATTAATATAGTTAAAGTTTTGGCCAAGATTACTTACATCCATTGCGGTATGATTCTTCAATGATATCCTCTACAGACTGAGCAAAACCCATGTCTAACATCCTGTCAACTTCATCAATAACGACATGTCTGTAAATGGTCAATGCAGTGAATTAGGTGAAAGTTTCATCTGCTAGCAAGCCCCCCTCCCCACCAGCCACCCCCCGGTGGGGCTTGTTAACTTGGTGAGGGATCCTTGGGATACTCTTGGTTTGACTTACGACCCATTATCTGGGTACATGTACATGTTTTTTGAACACAAGCTGACCAAAACACCAGCTAGAATTGTTACCTCTACCAGTAGAAAACATGTAATATTCCAGTTTAGCCAGACCCAGGCTAAGTAAACTAAGATGTCACGTCAGCTGATCTGAGCTCTGATTACTAGACACCTATTGCAATACATGTAGTCTATATAAAGTAGTCAGTGGTCTCTAGTTAGCATGAGTTTTTTTTTTTAGAGGAAAAGGGTACAAAAAGATAAAAATATCATATTTCAGCAGGCCTGACAAAAACTCCTATTTTTAGCTTCCCAGTATTATCTTAATATTCCAATGTTTGGAATCTTAGTCTGGCAGGAAAGGTGGAAATGGTGTTAATGTATTCTTGTTTATAAAATAATTTGTTTTGTGTTCTTACTTTAGCTGTGTCAAGTCCAGAGTACCATTAACCATGAGATCAAGGATTCTTCCAGGAGTTCCAACAATGACATCCAAACCATTTCTTATTGCTTGCGCTGAAAAGATGGTGGAACACAACTTATAAAGCCCTAAGACCAGCATCTACTGGTAATTGTACCTTTACTGTATTTTATTACCTAATGGAAATGAAGTTAATGAGAATAAGAGGAATGATGGCTACACTATTAAAGATGAAATGACGTTATTGTTACACTAATTCTCCTCATTAGCACCAGGGGAAGACTGCGAGGAGAAGTTGGTCTGGTGGTTGCTATGTTAGGGTACGAAGGTAACAAATTTCAAATGAATACATGTATGTCTGGCATCTTAAATGTTACACTGTAAGTTTTAATTTGTAAGAAAAAAAAAACATGTTAGTGCCATGTGCATGTAATTCTACCTTGTGGTCCGTACGCGACTCCCCCATACACACAATGTACACTCAGACCTGACTTGAGTAAATCAAATTGATCTCCAACCTAAAAAGGGAAATTTACATACATGTATCAATCTCAAACATCTATGAAAACATGAATATCATATAGTATACCAGAACTGTGGGATGAAAACTTAAATGGACAGAAGTCCAATGCAGTTTTTGATGCAACTTATTCAAATGCAAAAAAAGGCCTAAAAACTGAGGCTTGTATAACACGTTTATCTCATAATATAATATAAGTTAGTGACCTAATTTAATACAAAAAGTGGTCCCCGCATAACTTTTTTTTTTAAAGACTGTTCAATATGATATATTTTATTTTTCTCTCTTAAAGTCCACACCATGGCCAGCCATCCTCCTTATAATTACCTCAGTCATTAGCATTATCACTCTTGCTTTAGGGCAAATAAACAGAAAGGAAGTCTATTTCCCTTTGAAAGATAAAATTTCTTTAAAATGCTTCTGAAAAAATTTATAAAAAGAGAGATGATAGAACCCATCTAATGAAAAGGCTGCTTTGATTATACAGTCAAGATGTATGGATATAAAAAAAATTACTAATTAACATCAAAAAGATGTTTTACCTGTTTAGCAAGTTCCCTGGTAGGTGCCAAAACTAGGACCTACAAAACAAGTGTAATATTGTTGTGCCTATAGTAAAACACTGTTCACAATAATAAGATGTCTCTGAGGCTAACTGCTTGAGATAATTAACCAGATAGAAATTGGTGCATGCAGGTGGACTCTTGGATGTCACGAGATGGGTGAAATATTCTAAATATTCACAATAATCAATCCATGATTGTTGATGTGTTGATTAAATTGCATATTCCTTGCAATGAAATATGTAAAGCTGATAGAGCTACAGTACAAGTCTAACAAAAACGTTAAGACAGCTTTTTCATCCAATGGCTGAGGATTATCAATCTTGGGCAACACAGCGACAAGCTAACCCCCTCCACCATCCCCCCAACCCCCCCATCAAAAATTTGCTGTTTTAAAATTTTGCTTGCAGATCCAGACCAAATGACAACAGTCCCACAGCACATGATGCCCAGAGATGACCCAACCTCCATGGGAGATCTAAAATGTGGAGTCTTCTATTTTGAAGTACACCCCTATCCCAATTTGCCCCCAAATGATGAAAAGCCCCTTTACCCGGTGAATATGTTTAAAAAATGTCCCAGCCTCCATGGCAATGAATAAAAAATTATTCAAATTTTGAGGAAAAATGCCATCAAAATTTGCCTTCATCATTACAATGATGAAATAATCTTTGCCGGTGACTAAATACGTCCCAGAAACTTACAATGAATAAAAAAAGTTTGAATATTGAGGAAGAAATGGGCTAAATTTCAAACTCAAGCACAAAAAGTCCATTTTATCCAGGAGATTTGGTGAACCGTATGGGAGAGCAGGAGATCAGACCTCCTTTAGAGGGTGTGAGAGACATGTTCTTAGCGATAATCACTGTCTTTTCAGATGAACTGTCTCAGCTAACTTTGATACCAGCTGTATACATGTGGATCACTTGAAATATGAAAATAATATGTACATTGTGATTCTTTACCTTTGGAGGCCGTCTTGGTTTATTAGACAAATTTCCTAACTTGAGTTTTTCAACTAACGGTAGGGCGAATGAGAGCTGCAAATACAATGACAACATGCAACACTGTTAACTATAAATCTGGTGTTGTAAACTAACAATGCACATTTAAGTAATATTAAGAGTTAAAGTTGATATACTTTGTTGTAACAAGTAAATTGACTCACATGCTGGTCTTAAATTGTTCGGTCTACTTTTATTATTCACATTTGAAAAACACAAAAATTAATCATGGCATACCGTTTTTCCTGTCCCAGTTCCTATAGTGAAAATAAAATAAAATAAGAAATAAAATAAAGAAATTCAAATTTTAAAAAGCTTTACAATATGTTACAGGTCAAAATTAATTTCAGGTTAAAAATTCTTTTAACCTGGGTTGATTCTCAATTTCCTTTGTCTCCCAGCCCTCATTATTTATGAATTGGGGCTAGAAATCAATCAATCATAGTAAAGGATAAAAGAAACATTCTTTTTTTTTATAGACAAACTAGACAACTGAGCACAGGTATAAATGGTGATGAATGGTCCATCAAAATTTTTAACTGCTCGCAAAATTTTACCTTTGAAATCAATTTAAACAATCATAGCAAAGGATCCAAAAGTTAAATTTTTTATTTTTTAAGACAAACTGCTCGGCAGACAACCATTTGAGCACAGGTATAAGAACAATGCTTACAGTGCATTTTGATATATTCAAACACCTTAAGTAATAAGAAGGCTAAACATAAACCATCCTACAGTCTTACTTGCTTGTCCGATTATATCTTGTCCATCATAGATGTAATCAAAAGTTTCACTTTGAATGGGGAATAAATAGTTTATTTTATTCTCTGCAAAAAAAGACAAAAGAAAATTAATGTTGTTATTATTAGCAGGCTGTCACATTATGGCACCACAGAAAAAAAATTGTAAACAATATAAAGAAAAAAACAAGAGAAAGACAAAAGAGAGTAATTAACCTCTTAGCCGCTCTATGGTTTCCTCTGATAATCGAAATTTAGAAAAATCTCCTGACTCTTTTACATCCAGGTCATCTTCCTGTGAAAACATGAAAAAAAGTGACATGTAGTGGTGGTACGAAACGCTTTAATCCCTAAAATCAATGGCTTTGTTCTCCAATCTGTTTTCTGTTCATTCCCTAGGGAAACAATTTTGTTTCCCCGAGAATCTCAAATCTCTGGAAATTCATTAAACCTGACTGTAATGGTGATTGTCAGTCAACACTCATGGGTAACAGTGCGCTGATAGCCTCTGATATCACAGATTAAAATTGCAATGTTACCCTGCTCAAAGATTTTGGCAGGACCAATATTTCCTGGACTAGAAGTACATAATAACAATGCAAGCACTGAAAAAAAAGTTAAAATTCTGCTGAAAAAAACTAAATTAAGGAGAGTGCTTATCATAACTTTCTTCCAAAAAACCTGAAAAAGTACATTTTAGAGAAATTCTCCCTTTCTAACTGGAACTCACATAACAGCAAACTATTGTACCTTATTTTGATACTAGTTTAGTAAAAATTTCAAAAAAAAGAATATATCCACACTATTTAAGAAAGAAATTGGGAGGAAAGTGGGAGGAGGGAGGGGAGGGAGGGGGGGGGGGAGGTGGGGTTGAGGGCTGCTTCTTTGAGGAATGTTTATCTCTTAGTTTGTGCCAGGGTGGGTGCTTGTTTTTGGAAGGGGGTTAGGGTGAATATTACAGTTGTCAAATTTTGGTACTTTGTCTGAAAAACTAGAGTATTTTTTGTTATCACCTAATTCCTTTATTCTTAAAAAAATATTAGATATGTAGTTCAACATAATTTTGATGACAAAAATTGTTGATCAAAAGGAGAGCTTTAATCAAAAGGTCAACATTCATCTTCGACAATAAACATAATATTTTTGTAAGCAGGGCAAAGAAAGGTGAACTACCATTGATTTCAAATAGTACATTCATGATCAGTATACCTGAGCAGCAGGACTCAAAAGAGATAATGCTCTAGGCAGCTGGTAATTCACAAGGCTTGGAAGCCTATGGAATAAACCAGATTCCTTGCATTAGTTAGAGTGTAAAGTATGTGAACCAACAACAACTTAAGATTCTATTAAAACTTATAAGGGATGCAATAATATACACCAGTCCAATGCATCAGTGACAACTGGGTGTGACCCGGGCCACAATGCAAAATTAATATCAATTTTTATTCAAACAAGATGCTAGCATTACATGTGCATCACAAAATTAATGTGTGGAAACCATTATGGACCAGCTGCGTGCATATTAACCCTTGAAAGGTACGGCCATTTATTTATAAGTCTTAGGAAAGCAAAGCATTCCTAATTCTTGTGTTATTCAAGAACTGCACACAACATTGCAGACAAACATACACATGCTTGTATTCCAGTCAACAGCTTTACATGTCAGTCTTGTGTCCAAAACAAACACATTTTTGCCAGTTTTCACGAAAACATTAATAACAACATATAGTGGCTCTGTATCTATAGCATACTGTACAATACAGCATATGTTGCCAGACAAGATATCATTGAAACCCTATCCATAAATTATACAATATTTTTTGTGAATCAAGCAAGGATAAAATTAATATAAATTTATAGCCTGTGTCCTGCCCGAGCACAGCGCTCACTCGAAACCAATGAGAATACACCATGCTTTGAAGTATTCCCACCGGAATTAAGGTACTTTACCACTGCCTGAGTACAAGGTCAAGGCCTTAAACTTGGGGACTAAAGTGGGCATGGGGTCCCTGTGTACACGTGTCCTGTCTTGGTTTCCAAGGTAATCTTCTGCTTTGTATTCCCATAACTCCTTACTACACTCGTATTTTAATTGGCATCTGTCACGGTGAAAGGGAGCAAATATGTACACATTTATGTATCAGGTACTGATTCAAAATGTGAACTCAATCAAATTTTGTGTCGCTACCCTGCAGTACTAGTAAATCAAGTTGGGCAACAAGTGAACAGCCCACCTAAGCTGCTATCTTAACTGTAATTATTATAATGTACCTCTTTGTTAAGTAGTACATGGTTCTTATTTGTTGCCTTGCACTGCTTCTTTGTTTCAGGCCCTTCATCGCCATCAGCAGAGCTATGCTGCCTTTTCTTGCTGTGTTTGACATCCTTGTGCTTTATCGTGAAACCTCTTTCGATTCCCTTAAAATTATCAGCATAGCAAAGAGTTACAACCTATCATCACACTTCTAAATAGTACCTAGTATATAGATTTTCCCATGCATTTTCCGTAATTTGACAGTATCAAATTACAGAAAATGAATGGAAAAAGAAAATTGAGGTTTTCTAAGAACTGATCACGGACTTCTTTGCACTCCAGATTTAGTGTGTTATTTCTTTGAACTCCTTTTCAAAGAGAAAGCATCAAATGTATGAATTCAGGAAGAATTAGCTGGCTTTGAATTCCAATACAAATCTTTGAATTTCTCGCCATCTTGCCCTGATTACGCATGATTATTATAAGCCAACTGTGTACCACATGTGCTGAATGATGTAAGTGAATCAATCATAAGCCTACTGTATCATACGCAATTTACAGCTTAAGTTGTTGACGTTCCCGTGATTCTTCAGAATGCAAAGGTGATTATGTTAAAAGCATTTTACATTGTCTATTTCACAGATCAAAAAGATCGGTTAAGTGTACGGTCCACATGTCTTTTTCCACGTGCATATTGCAAAATAAACAATCAGCGTGATGTGCCTTTGACGCGAACTTAGAACTGCAATTCTACCCACGATAAGTACGTTCTGATACTACCGAGGGATTTCGATGATCAGTCTGAACAAACTCAGATCAGAAGAAAAAAGTGACGCAACATTTTTAAGACGCCGGTTCGCCATCTTTGTCAAATTTACAACACGTGCAACGCGCTTGGTTTAACGAAGTCATAGAGGAGGCCGAAGATGTGATCCAATCATCTCCATTCTCAAAGCAGGCTTACCTGATTTCTTGACTTTTTCGAAGAGTTTTTACCTTTCTTAATGTTCTTGCGTTTCTTTAATGTACGGTTTTCCATGAAGCTATAAAATCGGCAAGGAAAGATACATGGACAGTGCAAAGTGCGAGTTGCGCAGGGTCTGGACCGAGCCATCCGAAAATGTTGTCGGAAAAGTTCGGAAATCTTCGGTTTACCTCGTAGGAGATATTAAATAAGCCATCTCCATCCTGTCAATCTGGGATGTATTTCTTGGAATGTTTCCTTTACGTATTTGTCACCTCTTGTAGATCAAAGATATACTGGTTTTATCCCATTCCACTGGATTTTGAAAAGCATCAAGTCAAAAAACAAAGATTACTTCCCGCTACCTCCGAAATTCGAGATTTCCACTAGTGCCAGTCTTTCTTGTTCGAGTGTCCAAAACATGGAGGATTCATGGGAGCTTGTCACGGTTCCGTCGGAAATTCAGCGCTCAACTGTTGGCAAGCAATCCCCTTCAGATGGCTCTGAGACGTCACTTGAAAAGAACGAAGAAAATAGCAAGTCTAAGGTATGTGAAAAAACTCGAAATGTAGGAAAGCAGTTTTATGATCCGAGCTCTCATCGTTTTGAGATTTCCAAATGAACAGGCGATGGGTGACCTGATTAATTTTTTTGACAAGTCGATTATTCTCAGCTAAACCATGACTTGACTGCTTCGATCGTGGACTTGTCAGCGATAGTTATTTATTAAATGAGTAAATTATTTATGCCATGCATGAAATGACTAGTATCTTGGTGGAATTAATACATACGTGTTTCATTTTCCACGGATGATCTGTTTGTTTTGAACAGGAAATTCAAGGTGGACAATATTCAAGGGCATTGTTGACCATTGTTTGTAGCTGATGATGTAGTTGATTTACTGAAACAGCTATTTGATCCGATCACGATCGTTGATACATGTAACTTGGTTTAGGTTCACTTTTTTCTGAAACCTCAGTATTAGTATAACTGTTGGGCAGCTGCGCATATTCATGTCATCTTCTTGTTTTATGGTTACCAGATACCTTGTGTCTCGCTCTGTGCAAGTGATGCAACGTGTTGCAGTTAAACTGCAGATACACGCATAAGCCCTCTGGACAATCATATAAAAAGCCTCTTAAGTTAGCCAGTTTTTGCGGGCGACAAGAGAAGCCTGGAATCCTAATCTCCAGGTTGTTGTTACGCCTGTGTCGCATGTATGTAGCCAGCAATCGTTTGGTCTTCCACTGAAAATGTATGGAATGCACTGAACATACTTTGATCACGCGCATTTGGACCGTCTGTCACTCGTAATCTGATCACGCATGTTTTGACCATCTGTCACATGAATATTACGCAAAGCACAGCGCTAGAGCAAAAGTGTTTTGACCTTCGATCATTGTCGCCTGCACTCCTTAACCTTTGGTTAATAGGAGTATAATTTGATGTGGGGTTTAGGCACAGTTTAACCAGAACATGCTATATATCACTTGCATGTGATGCACCCCTTAGGGTATCCAGTAATCTTTAATCAAAATTAGAACACTACCAGTTTCATGTAATGTTTTTTCTACTTTGATTACAGAAAGTTTCCAGTGCAAGTCCAAAACTCTGTGGGTTTTTAAACAAACTTGGAGGTAAGAAAAATTGGGCTCAATATTGTATATTTTTAGCTGTAACAGGTCCATAGGGAGAGGGGTGCAACAGGTGTGCTCACACCACCGCCCCCCCACCTCCTATAGGTCCCAAAAGTCTACTTTTGTTGATCAGAGATTTAAAACAAAGTGAATTGATAATATTTTTCAATTTTAAGTTATTGCACCTTGCACCTTGCACCTATCCTGTAGACATCAGGTGACCATTGGAGCGCCACGGACACAGCAACCCTCTCCCCCTTAGGCATCAAACGTACCTCACTAATCTCTGACAGTAACTCAGTATTAAGTAAATTACTCATGGTTACTCAGTTATTATTATTATTATTTTTGTTTTTACCAAGCCAAGGGAATTAAGACTTGGAAAACAAGATGGCAAGTATATCATTTTTTGTGTATTAATATAATATGTGAACTGTAATGATATTAATATTCTAGTTGTCTATCGATATAATTTTGTTTTGATTCTTCAATACTACCGCTGCTGTCCAAGAACCATGTTTGATTTTATAATAATTGTCTCTGTATTATTTTCCTGAAATAAAGAACCCATGCTGTACATTGCAAAAGCATCCTCCCTTTAAGAAGAGTACCATGCATCTGCTTGGCCACAATTAACTGCTGACCTTCCCCTCTCATCAGTTTCTTGGATTGGGCCTGGGGACAATGCAATTGGTTGCTTTTTTAAAAAATGCCTTATTGTGGACAACCAGTCAAAGTTTCAGTTTCAGTTTATTTATTAGCCAGAAAAAAAAAATTATGCACAGTTATTCAATTTGTTACAAAAATGATAGTTAATGTCTCTGCTCCGTTATGATGCATGCTAAACGCGAAGTGACTTAATTATAAAACAAATAATGACAAGTTGGCGATAATGGGGCAGCACTGCCTTGCGCTAGGTTAGCCTGTGCGACTTCCGGCGATGGCATGGGCAAAGAACCTCACTTATCTCCCCAGCACTACGAGCTGAATGTAATACAGCATGTGCTGGATCGGACAAGAGTATTGGTGAGCAAAGAACCTCACTTATCTCCCCAGCACTACGAGCTGAATGCAATACAGCACGTGCTGGATCGGACAAGAGTATTGGTTTGCAGGCGATGTTAAACGGCAATGCGGCCCAACAAGCTTGGGGGAAGTCGCTGCGCAGACTTAACCGCCACTGATGCATGCCAGGCAATGCATCCCCCTAGTATACTGAGCGCTTAAACCTTGCTGAACACTGGAACCCAAGTGAACTCTGAACAGTTGTACTAGGCTTTTATAGCTAGACGCATGTCTGCTGGCATAGCCAGTAGCAAAGGCTGTATTATAAGACAGCTCAGAGTTGCATGTGCAGACTCTTAGCCATGAATAGTGCTTTGAAAATAATGGCCAATGCTGTGGCTCGTACTAGCCTGCTTAAGACAACAAGGCCGGAAGTTCTACGCTAGAATACAATGCATCTTAGAGTTCACTGACCTTGGCAGCTTGACTACACAATTGCTTTGTTGAAAAAGAGCCGCCATGAATGGGTTATTGATAACTAGCGTCACGTTCCATTAACTACATTTTACTGGCGTGACAGTAAAATTGCTTTTAAAATTAATAATGACAGAAATTGCATAAGGGGGAGAATTGGAGATATTTTTCTGGCAAGGAATCGAAGTTTAAATGAAACCGTGGGGGCTTATTACATGAACTCCCTCTCTAACCCAAGTAGGATAAAAAGCACGCAAATTGACAAAACACACTAAACTGAAAAAAGCAGCAAAAAACAAGCATTATTTACAAGTGGTGAATCAGCTAAGGAGAAATGTTTTAAATCTGGATTTAAGAAGAGAGATTGTAGCAGCACTGTTTATATTGTGATTTAGAGAATTGAAAAATTTGGGACCCTGAAATCTTATGCCAAAAAGTCATATTTGTTTGTGCAGGAAATAAGTAGAAAGTATTTAAATTTCTGGTATTATAAATATGAACTTGATTTGTCATTAAAAACATTTCTTTGAATACATTAAGGTTGCTTTTGTGCATGCATGGCATGTACGTAGCCAGCTTTCAATTGGACTGCCACCAAGGATGAATTAATGGAATTAATGCTCAGAATGCAATTTTCTTATCACATGCATTTGGACCTTCATGCGCGTTTTGACCCTCTATTATTATTTTTATGTAGAAACGTTTGCAAAGCACAGCATAATAATTGAAGCCAGAACACTTGTATGACCTTTGACTGATTTTGCCTGCACTCTGAACCTTTGATTGTTGATAGTTCTAAGAAGAAATGCCACTGATAAATAGGATTATACTATTTTTGCTTCTGTAGATATGATCACAGGCAAGAAAAAATACATGTTTTACAATTTTCTCATTTGATACATGTATGTACAGTCGACTCACTCTTAATGGACATCCCTATAAGATGGACACCTCTGTAAACTTGCCATGAGCACCACAGTTGATGCCTGCCTTTCTTTACTGCTTTATTTGAGTCTCTGTAAGACAGACACCTTTGTAAAATGGACACCTGGAGTTGGTCCCTGCCTTTCTTTATTCCCTTTATTTGACTCTCTATAAGATGGACACCTCTATAGGATGGACACTTAGTGCCAGTCCCCAAGGCGTCCGTCTTATAAAGAGTTAACTATATCCTTTGTCCTATCTTTCAGGTTTGTGTATGATGAGAGAAAGTGCAGACTGTATTATTACAGAACTCCTCAGGATTTTACACCACTGGGGTGAGATGTGGAGCACACGGTTGTTTTCTAAGAAAAATTGAACAGCGCCCATTTTAATACTCTAAACTTGATACTGAACCCAGAGTATCCAGCATACGTATGAAAAAATAAGATATTCCTGTCACCCAGGAGCTAAAGCTAGGCACCAGGGGCCAACGGGCACGCAGCCAGACCACAGCCTTGGAGCAGTTGTGGTAGTTTTAAAAAGTTAACGCAAATTCATGACTGATCCCTCAGAGATCTAGTTTCCCTTGGGACCATTATTATGTATTATTATTGACTTATTATAAATTGATTGACATGCATGTTGTTATTGAACTCATTGCCAGTAGATGAGCTTGGGATCTGCAATGCCTTAAAAGTTAGTTGAGTAGGGTCTAAAATAACTCATGCATAGCAGGGAGGTATCCATAGCAACCCCACAAGCAGGAACCACTTCTACAGCAGCCACTAAGTCTAACAGACACTGGTCATCACACTGGAACCTGATCCAGTGGAAAAGACTTAATTATCTACACAGACAGACCAGCCTTGGGGAAATGGGAGGGTGTGGCCAAAGGAATCCACAAAAATTGTCAGAAGATGAGGTAGAAGGGATCCGTAATGATCTGCAACAGAAGCAAAACTGAGGCAATATGGCCGGATGGTAAAAAGTCCTGCAATATTAAGGGGCGCCACTGCAGAACATGTGCTTGAGATAGTAAAGCTGCTGGTTGCATTGGCTCAAGTTTAAGCTTTCCTAAAATAAATTTAGCCTCATTAAAATAATACGCACTGTTTATTTATCTCCAGACTCATTGATTTGGCTAAAGCATCATTCTCGTTTGAAGTTGAAGATGCCAGTAGATTAACACAGTTCCAGATTTGGTATGTAGGTTTTCCTTGGCTTTGATTATTTAAAATTACATTCTTTAACTAAAAGTGGTATCAGCGTCTGATAGCCCGAGGCTAGTGAACTATTGGACTAGTGAATTCTTTTCCTAAATTGCTAAATGAGCAAGTGAAGTCTTTTACGGGAAATTCAAATAAAGAACTGTAATCGTTCCTGGAAGTATTTTTTTTTGCTTTTTACGGGCTGGTTAAAAAGTCTTTCTAGCTATAAGTAAGTGCTAGCTACAGCATGCCCGAAGGAAGAGCGGTTGTACATGTAACACTGACTTTTTTTTGCATCCTGGGGTATTCAGATTTGTGTACCAGGGCATTTATGTATGAACCAAAAACTCATGAGTTTTTTAAAACGTGGTAAAATTTGGTAAAGACATTGAACAACAGTGATGATAGCATCCATGAATTTTGAGTCAGCTGACTTGGATGGCGGAATGGCAAATTGAGCACTAAAAATCAGGTTCTATCCTTTCTGGGGATGGTCCTTTCATGTTCTTATTTGACATTGCGATGTCTTTGGTTATCTACCTACTATACACTATTTGTCCTTTTTCTGTGGACTGAAGGCAAATTGATAACTTGGTTGTTCCTTCTACTCAGTGTAAATTGTTTGTTTGTTTGCCTTCTCAGTACGTCTGGGAGGACATATCAACTGCAAGCCAAAGATAAACAGACAATGATGTTTTGGCTTCAGGAACTTCAGGTAATGGTTTTAACACTTTTTTTTCTCTTCTTGGGCATTTAGCAGCCTTCATTTCCGTGTGAAAAACTTATGTGAAAGATTTAGGACCTTTAAATTAAATAAAAGGAATGGTAGGATGGTAGTGGAATAAGATTTTCATGGGAATTTTTGGTGCAATGTTACATGGTTTCTGGTACGATTTGAAAGATCTCGTCGCTCGGCACAAGCTACAATACTCGTCACAAATCGTTGAAACAGACACCATTTCTCTCGAATTTTCTGGAAAACTCCTGAGATTTATACTTCACACTGTTTTTCTCACTGACATGTGCCTTCTCCACCCCAATGTTGAGCCACGCGTATTTTGAAGCACTGAGACCACTGTGATACCCAAATCAACATTGGGGAAGAGGAAAGAGACACAAGTATTTCAAGATTTTTGACGAGTATTGTAGCTGACAGAGTTGTCCTTGATCGTTAAAACTGATGACGTCACAAGTGGTAGAAGGGACATGGATCCGCACGGGCGGTTACAAACGGTTCCGGGGCGAATGGGTTAAAAGTAAACGAGTTTTTAAGTCCTAAGAAACTTTGTTATATTGGGGGTCCGTTCTACTGAACCAGAGCTTATCTATTTTTTCCCTTTTTCCTTACTTTGTCTTGGGGACTACTACATTCAAGTAGCTTTTATAAATCTAGCTTACCATGCCGACTTTCCTCGGGGTTCTTCACGCGTTGTGGAGGATTGCATGACGAGCCAAAAGAGCGTTTGCATGGGAGGCTGTTATAAATTACTTTCAGATTTTTTTTAATATTTGCTTTCAGGCAAGACGAAGAGAATTCAGCAGAAAGAGAGCAAACAATGTTGTTCAAAATAAGGGAGACATAGCCGCTTTAGGGGTAATATCATTGTCAAGAATAAATACAGTTGTAAATGTCAAAGTTAAACAATCAGTATTGAACTACTTAAAACAAGAACCAGTCCTTACTGAACATTGGCGTAAATAATCTACCCATTCAGTAAGTCATTTATAAGTTTGAAGTTTTCGAAAGATAAACTTGTAATAATTTTGCTCTTTGAGCAAGGGTTTGAAGATGAAAATCTGTGTGGGCATCAAAATGCCAGCCGGAGTTAGGTAGCTTGCGAATACAGCCGTACCTCCTCGCTCCTCGCGGCGTGAGAGATTTTACGTTAGCAAAACGTTCCTAGCAGGTAGAAGCGAGAAGAGAAGGCTGTATTTGCAGGCAAGGAGTTATTTTTCAGTGTGATCATTATTTTTTGTCAACTTATTGTCATGTACAGAAGAACAGCTCAGAATTGTAACCTACAGTTGTTTAGATTTTTTTTTTGACAGTCGTGTATTTTTTACCCTGTCGCCTTCCTCTTTCCCGACTTATCTAGAAAAGATCGAAGCGAGTCTGCTAGCAGGGTATGTATTTTTAGCTGTTTTTAAAAAATTAATCTAATGATTGATTTATTTTAAGCAATCAACATGTGGTCTATTAGCTGAAGAGGAGGAAACAACTGAGGAAAAGAACGCAGGTATGTAACATTCATTTCAAACCTTTTCCATTAATGAGTTAAAACCATATGGTTCTTTGGTGTTATATTTTGCGGAAGTTCAATTTTGGGGATGATTGTTGATATATTTTGTGTCTAGCATCTCGTCCAAAAGGGAGAAGCAATACTTATAGGTCAGGGCTGTCACTAAAGGTGAAGACTGGGGATATTTCCTGGCCTGTTACACGCATAACCCCACCACAGGGGCATACAGTGTACCTACTTGTGCGAACGCCGCTACGCATGTTCATTTGTGAAGAAATGTTGAAGATAAATAAAACCCCCACCTCACACCCTCTCCCCCCACCCGCTGCCCACTGCCATTACCCTCC
Organism: Porites lobata; assembly: GCA_942486035.1. Lineage (NCBI taxonomy): Eukaryota > Metazoa > Cnidaria > Anthozoa > Scleractinia > Poritidae > Porites > Porites lobata. Next base: position 226,607 of record CALNXK010000147.1, on the reverse strand, counting down.
ACTTCCAACAGTCTCATCATCATCATCATCATCATCATCATCATCAACAGGGTCCGAAATTAACTTTTTAATATGGGCGCCAACTGGTGAGGAAGTATAAATTTTTGGTCGCCAGAGGGCAAATTATTTTCGCCAAAAATTCCCCTTGGTGGCTTGGAAACGTTCAACTCGTATTGATCGTAGCTGTTGTGGAGGTATATTTACAGGAAGATTCGTTTCACTTTTAAATTTAAAAAATATCAGCAGGACAAAAAGTAAGACACCTGTTGGCAAAGAGCTTCGAGGTTTCAATTCTGAATCATTTTCTCCGAGCATGAAAGTCTACAATAACCAAAAAAAAACAGCTTTACAATTCGCCAGCTGGCGACCAGCTATGAAATTCTGGTCGCCAGAACTGAATTTTTGGTCGCATTGGCGACCAGGAAGGCGGACCCTGATCAATCTTTATTTATACACGAATGAGTTACAATGAGTTCATCTACAACCCAGGCCACTGGTTTACATATATAAGAAAAAGTCTTTTTTGTGACTAAGCTTCAGTATGAAATATTTGCTTCTCTCCAATTCAATCCAAAATGATCATTCTGTTTTTCTTAATATTCTCAGACATGCCCACAGTGCCAATTATAGATCCTGTACCAGCCCCGCAGTTTGTTGGAGAAGACGCTGCGGCCATGAAGTCGCCATCACAGAGCATTCTCTCGAACTTTTCATTCACAAACCTGAAGACCGAAATAAAGAATATAAGGTAAGAGAAGTGCTCCAAAAACGTTTACAAGGAAGATTCAACTTGAAGGGGTAGATAGGGGACTAGGGCTGTAAAAGACACCACCCATCTGATACCTAGGCCTGATGAACAAACAAATTTTGGGAGTGAATAAGGAGCTTAAGCAACAACGACAACGACGTCTCCGAAAACGTCGCTTAAAAAGTGAAGTCGCGCTGCCTCAAACTTTATCTCGTTTATTCCATCTCGTTTAATTCGTCAAGTGATGGCAGTTTTTTCTGGAGTTGAACTCTAAACGACTGTGTCAAAGTTCAGGAGAAGAAAAAGAAATTCGTCGTCTTGTGTGCACCTCCTCCACAAAACGTGAAATTAGGCAGTTTCGCGTTGTAGTCGTGCAGTGACGGCAAAGAAATCTACAGAAAAGCGTGATGCACGTGCAGAGTTGTTGTTTTGCCAGTTTAAACCTATTGCTTTTTTCCCCCGAAGTTAAGACTGAGATACAGTCAAAACCGTTATACGGACGCTGAGGAGGCCACAGAAAGTGTCCGTATTGACGGGGTATTCGTATTAAGCGGGTTTAATTTAGAGAAACTGTAAGGGTTTTATTTCCCCAGGGACAAAGCAAACTGTCTGTAATAATGAGGGTGTCCGTAAAGCAGAGTTTGAATCTATAAGGGACCTCTTTTTTTTTTAATATGTTTATTGATAATCACATTAAATAATTACATTTACAAAACACACACACAAAAAAGGGACCTTTAATAAGCGAGGGCGTTTTTAAGGGACACACGTCAACCGGAAGTAAGGCCTTCTACCGTTTAATATGCCTTGACTCTACCATATTTGTTCTGCCAGGTGTCTTTACCTTTAAAGAGGCGATTTGCCCGAGAAATTTGGCCAAAGCACTGTACAAGAATGAAAAACGTCAACTTCCGGTTGGCGTGAATCACTCAAAACGCGGTTCTCTAGCTCTCTAATTATGTGTGTATGACAGACAAACTGCACCAAAGCATGTAAATCTTGCACTTCCAAGTTCTTTTTAGCCAGTATTGAGAAGGGGCTATGCATTTGTCTTCAGTGGAGAGAATATTGGACAATTATCCCTCGAACACGAATGGGCTCTGAGTCAATAGCCCATTAGGCCGAAGGCCGAATGAGCTATTGACTCAGAGGCCATGAGGGCAAGAGGAATAATTGTTTTAGCAAAATCCAACTAGTTGGTCAAAAATATCGAGACAAAACAACTTTAGCTAGCAAAACGAGATTCAGCCGCCATTGCTTTGGTTTTCAAAGCCGGCGCTTTTCGCTCCTAGTGGGCTATAACATATAGCCTAGTAGTAGCTCAACCAATCAGAACGCAACATTGATAATAGACCACTAGTTGGATTTTACTAATTCCAGTTACTTGGCTAGGCTCAATTACCAGCCACTGTTCGGGAAACGAGCCCGCGCTCATTACTTTTTGAATTTACGTCACAGACACGTTCGGTCGCGTCGGCCCTCTCCTCTCAGATCCGAGAGAGTGGCGGAAACCGAACCTATTACTTGTATCATGGTGCCATTATGAGTTTCCGCCTCTGACTCGTCCCCAGTCGTCTCTCATTATTAGTATTCGGCGTGGAAGACTAGAACGGTTAAATAATTAATGAGTAGCGACAGCTTAGAGACAACTGGGGACGAGTCAGCCTCCTCTCGCCTTCCCATCTTTCCCGCGCGCATAACCCAAGTACTTCCCTAGTAAATAATTAATGAGTAGAGACAACTTAGAGACGACTGGGGACGAGTCAGTTCCCGCCTGGCTGCTAGTATTATCATTATTGATGAGTTTGAGATGCCACGACGTACTGACGAAGGCGACAGCGACGGCAGTGAAAACGTCATGTGAAAGGGACTTCGCGTTCTTTGAAACTTCAGAGGGTTATTTCAACTCGTTTGTCAAATGTAAGCGAACTCTCCTGGAGTTGAAGTCCAAAGAACAATATTCACGTTCAAAAAGAGAAAAAGATATTCAAAAGGTTGAGTTTGATCGTCCGGGTGAACGTAGTCCTGAATAGGACTGTTGTCGTTGACAGTGACTGACGTTTCGACAACCTGTGCCGGCGGTAGTAGAGTCAAAGTGAGTTGTATCAGGTCAGTTGATGGTATTATACTCTGGTTATTGATATGATTGGTCAATTATGTCGCGATGTTATTGGTCGTCTGTCAGTTAAGCCGTGATGTTATTGGCTATGAAGACTCGTGATCAGTGATTGGTGCGTTTCGATATTGACCAATCAGATCAATAACCAGAGTATAATACCATCAACTGACGTGATACAACTCACTTTGACTCTGAAGATGACTACCGCACAGGTTGTCGAAACGTCGGTCACTGTCAGCAACAACAGTCCTATTCAGGATTACGTTCACCCGGACGAACAAACTCAACCTTTTGAAATGACTCCTGAGTTCAAACCTTTCACAAAAAGATATTCGTCGTCGTTTGTTTACGTTCTTAATGAAGCGTGAAATTGAACAAGTTCACGTCGTAATTGTGCAGTGACGGCCAAAAAAAGTCTACCAAAAAGTGTGCTGCGCTTGCAAATTTGTTGTTGTTGTTGTTTTTTCAAATCTAATCAAATTGCTTTTTGACGTTCTCGTTGCCATTGCCTTTGTAATATCGTAAAATTCCGAAAATAAGCCCCTCCATGTATAAGCCCCTCCAAATATAAGCCCCCCAAACTCGTAACGCAAAAAACCCTCCGTTAAATCGCCCCTCCGAATATAAGCCCCGCCGGGGGCTTGTACTTGGAAATTGCCCTCAGATACAAAGCAAAACAAAGAAAAAACGGTAAATTTCATTCCAACTATGAGGCTAGCCCAATCGATTTTGAAACGCAAATTTCCCTCCGTAGATAAGCCCCTCCAAAAATAAGCCCCTCAAAAAGGGCCTTTGAAAAATATAAGCCCCGGGGCTTATTTTCGGAATTTGTATAGGTAATAGCATGATTTGTAGTGATATTTGGAATAAATACCACGAGTGATATTTCAAAATTGTTGTACGTAATTTCACGAGCCGTTAGGCGAGTGAAATTTGAGACAATTTTTAAATATCACGTACAAATTATGCTATTATTTGTTTATACTACTACCCGCAAAAGTTTTGTAATTTTCACATGTAGGTATTTCAAATTAAACTGAAATACCACTGCTCTAAGCCAATCAGATTGCAGAAATTTCTGATGTAGTATAATACGGTATATTAAGTTCCCTATTTCTTTCCCTCATTATTTTTTTTATAACTATTCGTTGAATCATTTATTATCTTTGTATTGTTGTTTGTGTGGCAAGATAAACAAATAAAACTACAAACATTTTAAATCATCTCTCAGCGCCAAAAGGTCGTCAGTGGTTTTGTCCCAGCAGTTACCGCCGGTCAACATATCCGCTCCTTTATCAGGAAGTGAAATGATGGAACACCTAATGCTCGAAGAAACCGCAAAAGCATCCAGGACGCAGTCTGTGGCTGAAGAGCAAATCGATGAAGATGAGAGCAAGAGGTAAGAACTATATTATTTTGTTTATAAAGAAGCTGTGTAGTTAAATCAAGTCGCTGGCAGCTGGCCACCGAGCTTAATGTCGCCCAATCTTCATCATTGAATTCCGGGTTTTACGCTGTGGATTCTGGATTCCAGATACTGGATTCCAGTCTTTGTCAGTGGACCTTGGAACTCTGGATTCCAATTTTTAGTGGGATTCCGGATTCCAAAGCCCAGGATTCCGTATTACATAAGGCAAATTTGCTCGGATTCCGGATTTCACAAGAAAAAAATTTATCGAAGGAGTTCATGTGTAGCCAAACGATCCACTTCCAGTTGGCCACCTGATCGAGCTGAGTGAAATAATAAAACAACCGATTAAAACATTAAGGGAAGATTTAGACCCCGTTTACACGGGTCCGAGCATATTATTTTAGGGACAAAACCTTGCACGGATTTCACCTTATCGGAAGTACAAATGTGGGTCAAAATTTTTGACTGGTACGGTTGGATTTTTACAGGGACTCGTGTAAACACCTGAACTGTACATGTTATTGCACAGTTTGGGCGGTAAAGGCCTGGAGACTGCAATAGTTACGCGCCATTGATCGAAAAAAGCCATTTTAATGCTGACACCGGCAAAAAGAAATTTGTACGGACTCTTTTAAACAGTGAGCTGTAACAGAATTGGCATGGTTCTGTGCCAAAAATTCGTCCGATCAAAAATTGGTCCAGATCCGACAGATACATGTATACAAAAAGGCACCGATGGACAGACTTGAAGTAGATTAAAACGGATTACAATTTGGCCTAACAGTTTTTCAAAGGTCATCTTTGCTCTTTGTGGTTGTAACCGGATCGGGAAACATATTCGTTTGACAAGAAGTTGTGATTTTGTCATATTGACTGAGTTCTTGTTTTTCGCTTATTTCGAGTTTTATGGCGAACAATGGTAGCAATAAGCAAAACTAAGCAAGACGGACTAAATCGTGCAGGTACCTTTGAGCACGTTTACACTAACGTGTTCTTGTTTGAAAATGCGTCCATCTTTTCCGTTTTGTGCTTGCGTGCACACTAAAATTTGTCAAAAAGGGAAGTTAGTGCAAACAAAGGTTTTTTGAAAACATTCTGTTTTTAAAAATAGAGGTAGCATGAGTGTCAGTAACCAAAAACGAAAGTTTTCGAAAACGCTCATTTTGTTGAGTGCTTGCTGTATCATTTTGATATTATGATGATTAACTGGCTTCAATGCAATCAAAGTTCATTTCAGAGTCATATCGCATTTACGAATGAGACGGCAGAGGCAAGTGAGAAAATAAACACACAGCAACAGCCGGATGGCACAGAAGAGAAAACAAGACCATTCAGGTAACTGACTTAGCGAACTTACCTAAGTTGAGAGCTGGAACAAGTTAAAGAAAAGAAAGAAATCCAGTGTAGGGCTTTGACAACCTAGTTCCCAGGTTCTCTCGCTCGTTAGGGATGGGTAGGAGAGAACCCTGGGAACGAGGTTGGAACTTTGCTTTTATGGTCCATGGTTTAGGTCAGAAGGGAGGGTCCCCAACAAGTTTCTCGGGATCTGAGATTTCCTTCACTTGAAGCTCGGGATTCGGGATTTGAAAGCAAAATCGGGGCGAGTTTCGGGATTTAAAGTATGGTTGGGAGGTGGGATGCCAAAAATAACCCTCGGGATTACGAGATTGCACGAAATTTTGGGTCAGTATTACGGGATTGAAGAACTCTTTTGGTTACCCCGAAAAGGGTTTCCATGCGTCCTCTAGACGTTCACTTTTAGATGAAGTTTAAGGAATACGGTAAATCCCCTATTAAGCCCCCCCCTTTCAAATAAGCCCCCTAACTTTAATAAGCAATCTAGTAAGTAATCTAGTTAGTTATCTAGTTAACATTTTTAAAACTAAGGTTAAGACTTTTTTGTTTCGCATGGCTTTCTGTTAATTGTATCTAATTCAGTTGCTCATTATCTTATATTTAATACGGTGTAATTTAGTTTTTTTTGTTTTGTTTTGTTTTGTTTTTTTTTGTTATGATGTATTTTTAGTTTTTATATGATGTATATAGTATTCTTATTGCTTTTGTGTATAGTTTTTAGATATCTTAGATGTAACGCGCATTTGATCATATTCGAATGTTAATTTGCGCGCTATAAGCAATAAATATTATAAGCGCTCCCTTTTTTCAGGGGAAGAAAGTTAATAAGCCCTCCCCTCTATTAAGCCCCCCCTCCCCCACCCCGCCTCCCCGAAATATTACTTCCTGTGGACTGATCCAGGATGGTTTATTCACCAGCTGGAAGTTCGGATTTGTTTTTGATCCTCGGCTGCCTGACCTCCAACTTCTTGTACTTGAGCTTTTCCACTTTGTACTCTAGTTCTTTATGGAGAACTGATGCCTTCGTTTCTAAATTAAATAAGCCCGCCGGAGAGCTTGAAAGAGGATTTACGGTATTTGTCTAATATCTTAAAAGTTTTATTGGAAAACCTGTCTTTGTGACGTCCAGTTTAAAGATATAGGTTTTCCTCTCGTGCTCGTGCCCGAAACAACGAAGTAAATTCAACGTGTGTTAGTTAAACTCGTGCAATTTTTTGGATCAGTTTAGGTTTTGGGAAACTGCCCACCCACCCCACCCCTAACCCATGTTTCTCACTGACGTGTGACTTAAGGGCAGAAACATGGGTTAGGGGTGGGGTGGGTGGGTAGTGTCACAGAAAGCTAGACTGATCCATTTTTTTTTTCTAAATTTTAGTTCCACTTTTCTCAAGGCAGGGACACTTAAAAGGTGCGTATACGAACGAACAAGAGACAAATTGCACAAGACGTTAACCAGCTGATATAACACGCCCTGCAATTTTCTTCCATAACGTGTTAAAAAACTTTCGCGCAGTCGAGAAACGTCTTGTGCAAGTTGTGACAAAACAAACTGGTTATGAGACAGGCTTAACAAGACTCCAAGTGCTGAAACTGTCCAAATTTGTTTGACCTCGTTTCTTTTAAATGGTTTTGCTCTGTACATACTAAGATATACTCACTGAAAATTTTCCTACGCAGATAAGTTCTAGCCAATCAGAGGAGCAAACGATGTTTTTGAGACACAGGAAAAATAGTTCGTCCAATCGGTATCGCGAACGAGGGTTTTTTTTTTTGGTGCGCGGGAAAAAATGTTCGTCTAATCAAAAGCCACAAAGGGTAGTGAGTTTCGCGCCAAGTTTCCCGCCTTTAATGGGAGTTTGCAACGCCCCCGCTTCGCGGTAAATGAGAAATCGTTATCCATCCCTTTGCGAATAACGGAGTTGCGACTTTTTTTGCAGAAAAATTACTGGGAGTCGTACACAAAATCAGCAAGGAGGAGCAGGAAGACCATTATCACGTTGTTGCGATTGTGATAAGGTACCTAATGTATTTGTAAATTATTATTCAACTTTGCGCTCGGAGATCTTTACACTTTTACTGTAGAAATCGAGGAAAGTCATAGTCGTGTATGACAGTCTCTTTGAAACCAAGAGTTTTGACTTAAAAACGGAGGGGTCGATATTTACTAGAGTCCGAAGAATGATAGACAGGGGAAAGGCAAACAATTTTTTTTTCACCTTCTCTTTTCCCTCAGTGCCTCTCCCATAAACCAAGTATTAACAGGAAAATCCCATCTTAGCCTTTTGAGTAATCCGCAGAAGAAGCTAAGAAGCTCTAAAACCTGGCTAACTTTTCCAACACCTTTAGGGCCTTGAAATGCATTTTTTTATACAACCAAATATTTGCAAAATGTAATTGTATTCCAGTCGAAGAAACTGTTAGGCATGTGGTTGAGTTTAAGTTTATCTAATCCCTAAGATGTAAAAGTGTATCTAGAATAAAACTGGAATATATACTTGGAATTACTTCAACACAACCAAGGTATCTTGACCAAGTAGAAGATCCAATTTTATTTACTACACTTCAGTAAGAAAACGCTCATGAGTAATAGAATTGCTAAGGCAAGACCTAATAACTACTTCTGGCACAGAACAGACATTGAAGATTAATTGATGTCCCGACCGTGGCTGCTGTGTAATAGAAATTTCAATTTTGCTTTGTCTTCATAAGTCGACGTATAAAGGCTCGTATTGTATTTGCTTTGGTTTAGTAACTAAAAGTGGTCTTTGTAGCTTCAGGAAGCTCTTTCTAATGCTGAGAAGAAATTGGAATCCGCGAAAGAGTAAGTGATTTTAAGTTGGTGTTAATTTTTTAAGTCCTTTCCGGTCTCTTCTAACCGTGGCCAAAGTGTAAATTCACAAAAAAAAAAAAATCACGCTTATGTTTTTTGTATCAACTCCAAAAACAAATAACATCTTGTAAAAGTTCCGCCTCTGCCGACGAGGTTTCAGGTAAATGGTAACAACCTATGATTTTGTCATCAAACTCAAAAGTTAGCATGAAAAACCCGTCTCACTGTAACATCGGTCATCGGTCTTGGAGTAAAATGGTTAAATATACTTGAAAACGTTTTTATTATGACATGTCAAAAAGTGATTCTTCCCATCATAATTGCCATTTGTCAGTTTAGGAGGTGCAAGATCAGCTAGCTTTACAAAAATAATGCCGTACTTCCCACTTTTGGTCACCAAATCCTCTCTCAGAAATATTTTGCGATCCGTCTAAGTCCTGGTTAAATTTTCTTGACGCGCCAGAATGTGGTATGCTTGTTGTAGAATACCGTATTTCCTCGAATAAGCGCCCCTCCTCTAATAAGCGCCCCGCCCCGAAAAAGCGCCCATTCCCTAGGCCAAAAGTATCAAACAAGCACCCCCACCCCCATCGAGTAAGCTCCTCGTTCCTGTCCCTCATTACTTTCTTTAATATAATGGTAAGGATACAAGAAAACCCTTTTTCTGTTGCCACTTTATTGGTAACTCTGTGCGAAAACGGTAAAATGAGACTAAGGTACGCTTGATCACCAACATGAGAATTTAATAAGCGTCCCCTCGATTTAGCGCCCTCCTCCCAATAAGCGCCGATCCTTTAAGCCAAAATTTGAATAAGCGCTTGGGCGCTTATTCGAGGAAATACTGTATTATTCAACGACGATAGGGCGGGAAACATTTATCGCCTATTTTCAGTCGCTTTCACTTTATCACTGGAGTAAATATAATATTTCCTTCTCTGAAAACTTGAGATTTAATCCTTGAATAAAATTTGTTCACTTTTAGTGAAGTACAAGTACGACAAGACGTGATCGAAAGTCTCCATGAGCACCTCAGGTAAAACAAATGAAAGTGTTGAATTAAGTGCATTGTTTATGTGTATTTATATTTATTTAAGAGCAGTTTTTAGATGAGTTTCAAAAGTAATTTGGTGGTAGCTTTGTTGGTTTTGTTTATTTTATTTTATTGTTTGCATCGTCGCGGCTTGTGATTGTTTGAAAAATCTCGCGCCAGAAATAAGACCAAACCAATCATGATTTCAATCGTTTTGCCGACTTCAAAAGGGGAAAATGAAGCTTTCCCTCCCCCACCCCCTCCAAGCAATGTTGTGTCGCTGTACACGATTCCTGTAACAGACGCTCCACCATTGATTGGGGGAAAGGGGAGAGGCGCAGATTGTTTTATTCTCTGAAATGACCCATTTTAGGATAGTGTCTCAACAATTTTGTCACCGATTGTGGGTCATGTAGCAACAGCTCGGAAGAGAAGTCACAATGGTGCGTAACCATGACCCCAAACAAAACTGAAACAGTTAAAAGAATGATAAGTCATTACTGTCAACTACCAATCAGGAGAGACCTTACGAGCAGCTCCTACACAACTGCCGATTTTTGCTGCACGCCTTTTCTGGTGCTTTGACCAAATTACAGATGTGATTGGTTCATTTGATCTTTGGAATGTGTTGTGATTGGCTAGACTTGTAACTTCTGTTGTGATTGACAACTGTGAACAGAAATCGCTGCAATATTTACTACAGTCGACTCCCGATAACTCGAACCTTCAAGGAAAATCGAAAAAAGGTTCGAGTTATCGGGAGTTCGAGATATCGAGAGTTCGAAGAGAATAGTCGAGAGTATGGTAAATAACAGTTTTTACTGCACAGTGAACATTTTAATCACATTTAATTGTAGAAATGTCAAGTGAAAATTAAAAGATACTTCTAGATTATAAAACAGAACGTAACGTAACAAAACATAGCCTAAATAGAGTATGCGTTTTACTGTTTTGAGAAGACAGGGGCACCCAACGACAATTTTCGGGAAAATATCTGTTCGGAAGACGATTTGAGATCTAGAATTTTCGGAACGTTTGTTGTAAAATTTCTTGCTTGCCTACCTCTCCTAGGATTTTCGAACATCTAAAAAATGGTAAAATTGCCCATTTTCAACGGATTTTTACCCTAAAAAGGTCACCTAGAATTTTCGGGAGCCTTTTTTCTGGCTGAAATTTTGGAACGGGTAAGTTTTGATCCCCATAATTTTCGGATCACTAGACTTTCAGCTAGGAAATCCGAACAGATGAAAAATTTATAGGGGATAAAAATATGCCCATATCCACCGTTTAAATACTAAAACACGTTTAACAATGCTATGTTTAAGTGGTTTTGAACTATATTCTCGTTGGGTGCCCCTGAGAAGAAAAGGTGCTTCACGTTAGCCTGTCACAATCAACATCAGTCTCCACTAGTAAACTATACACGTCAATAGGAAATCCAAAATTCAATGTTTCGGACGCCTGTAGACGGTTTTTTCCCTACTATATAAGGGCTCAAAACATGGTTCGAGTTAAAATTATATAGAAAATGACCTGAGGGGAAACGAAAATTGGTTCGAGTTAGCGGGAGTTCGAGTTATCGAGGGTTCGAGTTACCGAGGGTAAAATTACAATGAATGTATGACGGAAACCCAGGGGAAATCGATTTTGGTTCGAGTTAGCGCGAGGTTCGAGTTAGCGGGGGTTCCAGTTATCGGGAGTCGACTGTACTTTCGTATGTTCTGGCAAAATACGAATTACTTCTCCGTGGGATTTTTTTTGCTTTTTTTTTCAGGAAATTTGAATTGGAGAAAAGTAATTTAAGGTAAATCCTATGCTTATATTTTACCTTTACTTCAGCGATAGTCGATAGTCCCAAAAGAAACCTTAATGTTTATGTATACTGCTACTTGTACTCGTAGACCTTAAGTTATCCGTTTGAATTCGTATTTCACATACCTCCACTCTCCTCCCTTGAATTACTAGTGAGAAACGTTATTTTCACAACCTTGTCAGAAATTAAGAGGTTTGTCAGTTTCTTCCTTCCTTCCACCCACCCCTTCCTTTGCATACGCCGTTCTCCACCAAAGTGCGCGTTAATGGCTAGCAAATAATCCGCCGCCCTATCCTCTCCATCACACTTTCTTGAATAATAAATCTACTACGAGGAAGGCCACTTTTCGCATTTTAACTACACAGACGTCATTAAAGGAAAACATGACAGGTTTTTTTTTACTTCCGGGTTCATCCTCATGTGCTTCCTTCTCTTTGTTGTTTGCATCAGTCCATTTCTTTGCCTAATCGCCGCCATCTTTGAAAAATAAAGTTTCAGTTCGTTAATGGAAATACTCTATAGGCGACCCTCCCCTCCCCCTTCAGTTAAGTCCCCTCCTATGAATAAGCGAACCTCCCAGAAATTTTCAGTAAGTACTCTTACGCTGTTACGTTTTACACTGAACTTGCTATGTTTTTTGTGTTAAAGAACGAATGACAAAGACGATGAACAAAGGTCGTTTTCGGAAGAAATGAAGGACAAACTAATTTATATCGCTCAGGTTTGTTTTCAGAGGTTTTTGTTGACTTTTTTTAATAAATCTTTTTCAATCTTCTCTTTGACTGACTGGTAAGGGTCAGTTAGGACTTGATTTACTAAGACAACAGAAAATTCAAGACTTGACGGATTTTAGTTTACTTGACCTTTTAAGAGTGTTCTTTTCTCCCTATGTAGCTTGAAGAAAAATTGAAAGAACAGACAGAAGAACTCAAAAAAGCTGATAACAAAATCAAGTAAGTCTTTTTTTTTCGGGGAACGCTTATCGCTTCCTTGTTACAAATAAGAACAGACGCCACGCAAAATTGCGTCCCACAAGACCATCCCATGGTGCAGTTCGGCACAACATTGACCCAGTCTCCCACGCGACATCTACATAGCCAATATGTAAAGCTTGCACTCAATTTATACTGAAGCGGATCCTGTGTTCTGATTGGCTACCTGGATCATCTTGCCCGCTCGGGATTTCCCCCTGTGTTCCTGCAAGAAAAAAAAATCCCTTTCTGACCATTAAATAAATCCTTTTTTGACCAAGCTTGTTCGGTCAAGATGGCTGGATGTTCATCTTTACGCTTGGCCAATACCCAGCCTAATCTCGTTCCCAGATCTCTTGTTGACGAGGCGTCGTCGACAAGAGATCAGTGTAGAAGACTATATCCATGTGCTTGCAGAATTTTCTGCGATATGAACTCTGATATTTTTGCAGGGCTAACAATAAGGAGTTGCGAGAGTGTAGAGATCAGATCCAGATGTATCAAGAGATGACGGCTGTTAAAGACCAGGTTGTGGTCTCACTTACTAACCAGGTAAAATACGTCCCGCTTCATCTAGGCTCTTTTTCATATTATACCACTATCCCCCGAACGGGAGGTGAATAGTGGTGACCAATATACCGAGACGCGAAGCGTCGAGGTATATATCTAGCGCTGTTCACCGATCCTAAGGGGGATAATTGTTTTAGTATTTGCCAAATCAGTGTGGTAAAAATGAGAAAAAAGTAACTTTTTTGTAAATTAAAAACATCCCTTCTGAGGAAGTTTTTGTACAATTTACAAACTTATCGGGGATTTTGTCAAGTGCATTTTTACGATTTTGATGCAAATTCAGCAAGAAAATAATTTTCTACGTCGCTTTCTTGGTATTTGCTTGCACGACCGCTTTGTTTATCGCTCAAATTTCGTCTTCCGAAAATAGCTCGAAACGAGACGCCATCTTGGCGTCGGTCGCAAAAAGGTGAGTAGCCAAGGACATTCCGAGTTACTGTAGCCAATCAAAACGTGCGAAAATTGTTATTCCCTGATTTGGTAAACCCTAAAAGCAGGTATCCTTGCCTTGGTTTAAACTACGCGTTGAGCTATAGCCTCCCCGCAGACGTCCTTTGGGGTTCGTTTGTCACGCATTCATTTCGTGACAAACGAACCCCAAAGGACGTCTGCGGGGAGGCTAGTTGAGCTAGGAATATATTGAAATAGTTGGCCGGCCCCGTATTTAAGTTGTCTAGCTCGCGTAACAAGCAATACAGCACTTACCTTAGCTAGTGTCCATAGGATTGACTACAAAATAATATAAGCTCCTTAAACTTTGGAGGGAATATTCAAGAGAAATATATGTTGTAGTCATTTTTTTTTATCTCTGGTAATGTTTGTTTTTCTTTTGTTTTTTGGGTATGGTTATGTATGCTAATGAACTTGAAACAACTGAAAGAAAAGTAAAAATTTCCTGAGATAAAATATTAACTACAGCATATGTTTCTATAACGTATGTTCATTACAACCCATAACCATTCAGGAATTAACTGACTTGGTTAGAGAGTCCTGATTAATAGCGGTATTCTTCCTACGACTGGATTGTCTTAGATTAGCTATCCAGTTCTGACAAACTGTTAGCCTGATGGCAAGCTCTCCTGACATTTATGGCAAGCAAATCGAGTCGCGAGATACTTTTCGTGACCGAGCGACCACGACTCGTGCTCTCGCGTTTCGCTCACGCGTGACATCTCGCGACTCCCCCAAATGGAGAGCTTGCTCACAGGCTAACAAATGGTGAGCGCTGTAAGTTGTTTAAACTAACTCTTATTTCTCCCGCGCGTTAGTTGTGCGCATTGGAGAACGCAACAGTGGAAGGAAAGGAAGTTAAAGAAGAAGATTATGAAAATGATGACGATCCCACTAGGTATTTGAAAATTTTCTTTCATTTAGCCACCGATCATACCTTTCCTTTGTCTCTATATCCTGAGAAAACCGCCGACATTGTGCGACGCCACCGGTGGTCTCCTCACAAAATGACGTCTGAGAAACGAGCGTAGAAATTCCATGCTGATGACGTGTCACTACCCAGATCTCGGTAGTGCTTCTGATTGGCTGAAAGTTTGCTTCATCCAATCAAAAGCACTTCTGAGATCTGGGCAGTGACGCGTCATCAGTATGGAATTTCTGCGCTCGTTTCTCAGATGTCATTTCGCGGGGAGACCACCAGTGGCGTCGCAAAATGTCGGCTGTTTTCTAAGGATATCATCCATAATGTCTCTCTTCTTTGAAAGTAGTAAGGAAACGCTTGATCTTGGTTAAAACGTGGAAGCGACGTGCCAGATATTGATCTTGGTTGTTTACTCAGTTTATCATATTTGCGAATTTTTGAGGGAAGAAATAGCTAACTGATAGCTACTTTATATATTATTTTATGTGTCCTGTGGCTTTGAGATGATACCTCAACTGTGACCCGGGGGAAGTACTCCCTATAATGGCTTATACGGGGAGGCTCCGCCCGAAAGGGGTACTTTTTTTCAGGCTTCAGATATATGAAAGGGTAGGCATTTCATTAGTAGAGTTATACGAAAGGGTAGGGAAATCTCATTTCCGGCTGTAAAAAGACGCAAAAGGGCTAACAGATCCATTTTATGGCTGCGAAAAAGTTGAAAAAGCGCTCTGGTGTTGTGGTTTATTCATATATTTAAAGTGTTACGTGGGTAATCTTTTAGAGGACGGGTAGCTTGCAAAGTAAACTGAACGCAGGATTGTCTGAACAGCAATAAGATTCACAATAAGATTCTAGAACTTTCCAGATAGTCTAATTGTAGAAAGATTACAACATATACCGCTCTAAAAACACTTACACAAGATCCTAAAATAAACAAACTACGAACTCTCGCGAACTTTCTAGAATGTCACTCTACTCTAGTCACGCAATACAATTTTTTCGTAACAAAAAACAGTGCATTTTCAGCAATATTAAATTTCAAACTAGGCATGTGAAAGGGGTACTATTTGTCAGTAGATAGTACACGAAAAGGGGTACCTTTTCTGACAAAACTGGTATACACAAAGGTAAGGGGTTGGACCCCGGGGCGGAGCCTCCCGGCATAATGATTTGTTGAGTACCTCCTCACCTCCTCGCCCCCACCCCCCCCCCGGGGGGGGGACTGTGGTAGGCCTGTGACAAGACACTTTCGAGAAGTATTTGAGACCTCTGTGATGAAAAATGTATCTATTTTTTAAAGGTTTTGTTCCGTGTTCAGGATTAGAAAGTCGAATGTCGATTTTACTTTTGTTTCCTCTGTTTTGCATAGCACACCGCCGGAACCCTCGTCCACGGAAAGCAAGATTGATGACATCCAGGAGATAGGAAAACTCAAGGTAATAAAATTGAACAACAAATACTCAACGTTCTATTCACCCTTAGCGCACTCACGGTCACGGTGGTGTTTCGGTCAGCAAGTTAGGTACTAGTCCTTAATCT
Source organism: Porites lobata (assembly GCA_942486035.1). Classification (NCBI taxonomy): domain Eukaryota; kingdom Metazoa; phylum Cnidaria; class Anthozoa; order Scleractinia; family Poritidae; genus Porites; species Porites lobata. The sequence goes on along the minus strand of CALNXK010000147.1, from coordinate 210,848 downwards.
CGTTCCTTTGGCCTAGGTAAACTACTTCTGAGACGGGCGCCATTGGGACGTCGTGTTTGTACTAGAAGAGGTGTTTAACTTTCAGAGAGTCAAATAAAATGACTTTAGAACAGCAGGGGCCATCTCTAGCTGTCCGCTTTCGAAAGGTACCTGTTTTACAGAGAGTCAAAGAAAATGACTGAAGAACGACAGGAGCCATTTTGGGGAGGTGTCCATCTTGTACAGAGTATAAGAAAAGAACTGAAGAACGGTGCTGACCATATTTTGTGTTCTTGCTTTTGTAGGAAACATGCCAAGCGTATGTTTTGCAGAATCGCTTCCTAAACAGCGAGATTTTGGAGTTTAACAAGCTTAGAGCTCACGACGAGGAGATTCTGAAAGCGCAAAAAATGTAAGTACTCCTTTGCACAACAAAGTTGATATTTCCTTACCGTCTAAAAGTTTAACCTTCGATATAAAGCGAGTACCAGTCTTCCCTGTGTAGCTTTCTTGTCACGTCGTTACAGTTCCATCCAGCTTTAAAGTTGGAACCAGCGTGTAACAGATTACAAACGACACTAAAGGAATGAAGTACTGCTCAGTAGCTTTCATGTGAATCATCACACTTTGGGGTTTCATCCAGACTCCAAGTTAAAACCGCTTTGTACAGCATAATGAACGGGACCACTCCTAAGTAGCAACCTCTACAGCATAATCTCACCGAAGGAAAATATTTTATGACCTTTCATAACAACAGTTGAAAGCCTTAGGATACCCTGCTGCGAATTTCACTTCCATTGCTATCTGCTCTAGGCTCATTTTCCGTGACCCTGTAGAGTCCGGGTTTTCTTCCTGATCATTATAGTACGTCTCTGGGAAACTACCCACCTACCCCTTCCCTAAGCCAACATTTACACTTACTTCTCACTTAGGGCAAAAATGTTTGCTTAGGGGCGGGTAGGTGGGCAGTTTCCCGGGAACATATAATGATCCAGGGAATCCGAGCAGCGGCTGGTGATCGAGCCTCTGGTTGCAAGGTAACTCTTTCTGTCTTTGTTAAACTTATAGGCGACTGGCTACTGTTGAAGCTGAAATGTGCAAATACAAAAGCAAGTATTTCCTTGTGCTGAGGGAATTCCAGAAACCTCGTAAAGGTATGTAGCAAAATTAGTTCTTATCCTGCGAGCAAGAAGTCTTCCTCGCAGCCGTTTTGGTCTCGTCACGCAACGCTCTTCCCCAACATGACGTCAAAAACGGCTGTTTGGGAGACTACCTAACGAGCTCTGTGTTTGGAAATCGCGGGAGTCAGAAGTCATGCGCACTAGGGCCATAGGATTGGCTCGGGAGAGGAAGGACTTGGGAAGTGGGGTTTCGCGGCGTTTTTGGATTTTTTGGTGTTGTCGTTTGTCCTCTGCGCAAGTATTAACGAACCGGCGGGCGCTCACGTTCGGAAATAAACTGAAAAGATTTTCCTCAACTCTACCTATGTTTGTCTCGGTTTTCAGAAACGCGCTGAACGATGTATATTTCTTTTAACTTAAAAATTAAATTGAAGATCGTTTTCACGTGGCCTCTGTTCTAGTCTCGCATTTGTCTCCGACGTCTATGGCGGCCTTGCTCTTTCCGTCTACGTGCCGTTGTCAATTTTGTAACATTAGGGCCATTAATACGAGGGAAAATAAGACGCGTCTTATATAATACACGTGCTAAATGAGAGGCGAACTGTATCGTATAAACGGCTCACCTTTTTTGAAATAAGACGCGTCTTACCTAAAAACGGTTTTTGTGGGCTGTTCTCAGATAAGACGCGTCTTTGCTTAGTCGCGTCTTATTTCAGACGAGATGTGCCGTTTATACGGAACAGTTTGCGTCTTATTTAGGACGCGTCTTATTTATCCTCGTATAAATGTTCCTACTTTCTGTTTACCGGTTTGAAATTTTCCTCCACTGGACTGTACAGGTACACAGTTTCTTGCATCTTTCAACGGTTACATGATGGCTCGATAAGATGCGTTTCCAGGTGTTTTTATTGATGTCGCGGAGACTATTGTTGTTTAGGTGTTGTTCATTGACTTTTTTTCCATTTGCGAATGATTCATTCACTGAACAGAAAAGTTAACCACTACTCAGGCAGTGTCTTCTCGTGAGATCATTTTAATTCTCATAGTGCCATCGTCGCCAATTCTGTTACATATTGGATTTCTGAATGGTCTTTGTTTGTAGATGGGGAGTCGTGGGGTGTGGATGAGGAGGTTATCAGTAGACTGGTGGAGGACGCAATAGACAGCGAGTCACGTGAGGTCCACACAATGTCAAGGTCCAGGTCAGTGTCGACTACATGACGTATAATATAATTCTGCAACTGAGCCCGCAATTTTTATTACGAATGTTGCTTTCAACGTGCTCTAAAACTGCAGGTCCCATTTGTTCAGAAGGTGGATAATTACATGAACAATCAAAAACTGTGTTATACAGCATATGCAGAACAACCTTTTGCGTTTTCTTTTTTTTTTTAGTATTCAGCCATTCGACCAGTGGGGCTTTCGACAAAATCTTGATGGTGATGATGAAGAAGCTTTCCTGTCCATTGCTAAGAAACTTGACAGAAGATCAGAACAACTTAAGGTAAACAAATAATGACCGAATGAATAAGATGTCATGATCCTCTCAGTAATGTTCTGTGAGCAAGCTATAGTAAGTAGAGGATGCTGGTTATCAAAGGCGTCAAACATCAAACACAAAAACAAGGGTGCTGCAGTTTATGTTGGAAGCTCCCCGGCGTTGTACGATCCTTTGTTTTTCTGGTCAAAAAGTTGTTACTGAATAAAATATGCGAAGTTTTAATTGGTCAATAAGATCAAAATAATGCTATTGAACGTTTTGCACCGTCCAGTCAACCAAAACATATCACAAAAGAGTCTGACGAGCTCCCTAACCGTTCCACTCTATTAACCACTTAATCGCGTACTTGAAGGAGAACCTGAAAAAATTTTTTACCGGCTTGAACTATCTTCTAATCCTGACCTAAGTGAGCTGGTCACGCCTGTCATTCAAAAAAATATATACTCATCTCGTCCTGGAGAAACATCATAAATTAAGATGCTTTGGCAAACTTTGTCTCTTGCCTTTCAGATCGCTCTTTGCTCCTAACATTGTTCTATCCCATTTACTCTTGACTTAAGTCTATATATGGCCGTTTAATATGACAAGGTGTGTTTTTTTCAAAGGCCAATTTAAGTCATCAAGAAATGTCGGTGGAGGTCAAATGGGAGAACTACATGATTGCACACAAGAACAGAGACTTCCAGAAAACGGTGAGTGAGCGACGAAGTCAGCGTGCGAAGAAAGTACTGTCCGACAGCCCGTAGTCTGCTACACAGCCGTTTTTAGTGTCGTCACGCAACGCGGGAGGAGTATTGCGTGACGACACTAAAAACGGCTGTGTAGCAGACTAGACAGCCCGGGGCTAGTGGATTTTGCTATCGGGCTAGTGAATTCTGTTTTTAACTTGCCCGACGGGCAAGTGATGTTTTATGAGGAATTTGAATAACAGAAGAACAAAAAGTTTTTGGGGCTAGTTGAAAAGACGCCTGGGCTAGTAAATGCTAGCTTCAGCTTGCCCGAATGGCAAGCTGTAAAAATGATTTTCTTTGCACCCTGGACGAAGTACAGTTTGAATGTACACTTTATCGTTTCTCTCTACGAAAACCGAGCAGTTACCGTTATCAACATAGTAAAGAAGTGATGGCGTCGCAAAAAATCAAATTTGTTTTAATATGGGCGATCAGAAGGGATTTTCGGAAAGAACAAGATAGAAAATGCCCATGGCCACAAATCATCGGATATTGCAAATTAGTGGTGAAATGTTATAATCGTTTTGCCTTTACTAGTGCAATTTACAAATGTAGCTACTGTTTTATAAACTCCAAAGCAAATTTGACACTTGTAAAAGTTGTTTTGAATTGATCCCACATTTTTTTTTCATTGGTTGAGTGTCAGTTCGCGCGCACGCGCACTTTGGTATGATCGTCTGCCCATGCAGTGCATGGGTGTCTTCCATGTAGTCCGTGAAGACGTACCGAAAAAGCGAGCAGTTTTTGCTTCACCGGGCAAGGAGTGTATTAATGCTCACATAATTAACCTCATCGATCGAGCAACTTTCAATGATTTTATGGGAGGTTAGTCAGGTCACGTAAAAGTCGGCTGATAGAATGAAGATTCATTGTAGCGACTAATCGCGGAAAAATCACGCAACGAAGCTCACTTATCACACTAATCTCATCATTTTACGAATACAACCTGGATAGTTATGAGCTATTTTTAATTTTCAAAAGGCTATTACCGTAAATCTTCTATTAAACCCCTTGGGGGAGGTGGGGTGGGGGGGCTTAATAGAGACGGGGGGCTTACTTTCTTCCCCTGAAAAGTGGGGCTTATTTGAGTGGGGGGTGGGAGGGGGAGCGCTTAACAGAGCATTTACGTGTTGTATTTCTCGTTCTTTAGTTTGAACTTAAGATTTTAGTGCGAGCTGGTATCCCACATGAGCATCGCGCCATAATATGGAAAAAATGTATCGACGAATGTGTTCAGGATACTAGGAAAATCGCTGGAGACGGCTATTATCAAGAGCTGTTGGAGTCCATCAAAGGAAGACCTTCGCCGGCCGTCAAACAGATCGAGCTGGACTTGCTACGCACGTTACCAAATAACAAGCATTACGAGCGACTGGATGCTGATGGGGTAGGTTACTAGATTTTTCTGCTTTACAGGTATTTTTGTGAATCTCGAACATGGATTAACCATGTGAAAAAGATTTACATATTTAGCCCTTTCATCATCTAAGTTATTTTCTTGAACAACTCTAAGGTGTGTCAAACCTGTATTGAACGGTCAACCTGTATTAAGCGGTCAGTAAGCCATTCCATAAGGGTGACTGTATCTGTAATACCTGGACAAAACAACGTAAGGAAATATTATAGTATTTGGCGTCAATTACAGTCCTGATTGCTATGTGACCGTGCCGACGCCTATTTCCCTTCGTACTGTAACCGGTAAACACCATTTTTTGAAACATCAGTCACTATCAAGAACATTCCTGTTCTGGACTACGCTCGCCCGGACGATGGTATCAGTTCAACGTACATGTACTATGATATAACATCTATTACACTTACAGTGCGGTTGTCGTTGTTGATATTTTACTAGACTTCGAAGCTGAGAGACGTCTTGCTCGCCTATAGTTGGCACAATCCTGATGTTGGTTACTGCCAGGTGAGAAAAGATAGCTTTTCTATGTAACCGTGCCCAGCGTTGTCACTGAGATTTTAAGTTGCCGGGTAAATACAACACGTGGGCGGGGATTCAAACAGCTAGGAGTTTCTTTTGGTTCTATTTTTCTTCTATTTTCTTTTAAAAGTAGCCGGGGGAAAATCCCCGCCCCCTGCCTCTTAATGTGTCCCAGGGGTGCTCACTGTACTATTGGGGTGTGCTCTCTGTGTCTTTGCGATTCTGGACAAAGGAGGTGAATTTAAGACCCTGTCCAGGACAAAAATTAACTTATTTGGACGACAGGGGGAGTGAAATTTTCGCACCTAAAGTTGATCAAGAATAATCAGGGATTGTCAGAAAAAAAACTGACCCTGATCTAAGAGACAAACTGATGTAAAAAATACCCCTTAGTCTTCCAGTAAATGGAGGGTGATTTTTATACCCTGTCCCAGAGTCAAAGAGGCGAGAGACTGATAAACATACCCGTATCTCCCATATATGGGACATCGCTCCCCCTTCCCCTTGCAGTTTTATTAAGTATGCTATCAAAAGAAATCCTTGGCTGTGGCGGGAAAAGTACACGACATCTTTGACCTTGCATTTGTCGCCGCCCTCTGTGTCTCGTTGTACAGTGTATTCTTTCTGTCAGCCTGTAACTGCAACTTGAGTCCGTCCACAAACTTCCAGGATATTTAGAATCCTGCGAAAAGCTTCAACCTCGGGCAAACCCTGTTGAGACACACCACAAAGACATTTATTTTTTTTCTGTCATCCTGGCAAAACTGGAAACTATCGCCAAATGAATGCCCGTTTCTCCTCCCCCTCCCCTTTTCCAATAGTAGAGAGCTTTAGTTTCGATGACGAGGACGACAGTTAATTTTAAATTTTCTCGTCTCTTCTCTAAAACAGACTCCCCGGAAAACTTCATTATACTTTTTTACACCACCAAGTGGCAAAGTTACCACGCTTATTTCCTTTGCAGGAGGTTACGCCTTCTCCCGATCGCTAAATGATAAATTTTCTAACATTTGATAACTTGTTTTCGCCACTACGACATTCTCGCTCAAACTGGTAGTAGACTGACGACGGCTACCGCATTTTCCCGCCAAAATGACCTGGTTCACGTGCGCGCACTTTGTCGTAGTCGTCCTCGTCTTAGAATCTAAAGCTCTCTAATGTTTAGAATAACACGAGAATTGCGCACCTTGGTTTTTACACCAAAACAACATTGAGTAGGGGGTGGTGAGGGTATAATTACTTCTTTCTGTTTAGAGGAGATGGTAGTATGGCGCAAAAGTAAGAAAACAGTTGGAACTGTCTCAACACTTTTGTCCGTGGTGGAAGTATCTTAATTATTTATATGACTTTTATTTATTTATTTTTTTACCAAACCCTTCTCTCGTGTTTTCTCTCCAAAGGGATTGAATCGACTTGTCGCCATTGCTCTACTTTATCTGACTGCAGAGGAATCGTTTTGGTTTGTAGCTCGTTCTTTTTTCATTGCTGATTTTTGTCGCTATAATGGTTTGCTCTCTTTGTCTTTGCGTAACATCTCAGCTTTTATTGTAGTTGTTGCCTTGACAACCGGAATTGTCATGGTAACGCCTATGACGATTACGTGGGGTTGGTGAGAGAACTCACAAAAGCGAGTTTTTTGAGCGGCTGTTCAAAACTTTGCTCATGGCTTGACTAAAGTATTGGAGCCTAGAACTCAGCGTTGCTGTTGCTTCTCATTTTTTTTAGATTTCAGAACACCTGTTGTGTATTTTTGAGTTATTCAAAACATACAACAAAGCCGCATCAATGGGGAGGCAAGATCGAAGCCGTTCCCCTCTGATGCGGCTTGCAGGTGGGAAAAGGGGGGTAAAAAACAAAGGCAAGTTGTCAGGTCGAAGGCGAACTAAAAGTGATGTACCAGACAACGAAACTAGCGCACATGATCAGGGGCACAGATAATGGATAACTAGTGGATGCTACGTGTTGTATTGCCTTTGGACGGTATCCAATACGTTACTTTTATATCGAGGCACGTTCCAAGAATAGGGAATTTAAGATCCAACGACGAGGACGGCAACAAGAAGGTCCAAAAAAAAAAACCAACAGGTTTAATAAGCAAAACAACAACTTTGCAAGTGCATCACGCTTTATTGTACATTTCATTTTTGCACGACTACGACGTGAAAATGCCTAATTTCGCGTTTTATGGAGTACGTAAACAAGCAACGACGAAATTTTGTTTCCCTTTCTGCACTTGGATATGGTCCAAGGCATTCAACTCCAGGAGGGTTCGCTTACATTTGACAAAGTGAGTGGGTAGGAATAATTGCGATAAAGACTGAAAGAACGCAAATTCCTTTTTTTAAGCGACGTTCTCTTTGCCGTCGCGTCGTTGGATCTTAAAGTCCCTAACATAAGATTCTCGGATTCTCAGCGCGAAAGGGAATTCTGCAGTTTTCATTGGAAAGGGACAGAAGAACAAATAAACGAAGAGTAACTCGTTTAAATGTGTTTTGAAAAAATATCCATGAAATGCTTGCATGAGGGTAGGTGATTTTCGTATTTTCCAACCGAAAGTACTTAATCCCGGATATTATAGACAACCCTTTGACGCTTGAAACAAAAACCTGTTGAACCATGTGAGAAAGCTTATAATAATAATGTCACTTTTAATCTACTCTCTGTCTTCGTATGGGAGAATGCGAAGATGACTCATGACATGAGATGTACCTCGGGAAAGATGACTCGCTTACTTTTTCACTTCTTGTCATGATTTATTGGTATTTGATTTGTGTTTACTTATGTTGCAAAAGTTGTTACATCCAGAAGCCCTTTAGATGAAAATTAAATTTAAACGACGACAACTATTTAGGAAGACAATCATTCAGATCGCACAAGAGATGTTTATAACTTTTATCGTCCGATCTCAAGAAGTTCATTAAACTCTCTAACAATAACAACAACAACAAACTTTATTTACATTTCGCTTTAGAATAATTATAGTTACAGAAGTTAGTTTCAGTCTAACGGTCAGTTACATGCAGTGTGATAAAAGGAAAACTAAAAATACATTACACGTAAGGAAATCCCTAGCATCTAAATAAACCGTTCGATTTCCGAGTTAGATACTAGTCTCTATTGTTACAATTTGATATGTAGACGTCAAGAGCAAAACACGCCAACACTGACACACACACCCACACACCCATAAATGAACTGCAGTCAAAGAGTGCAATAGCTAAATAAGAAGTCGTATGCGACTATTAACTCTGACATTGGATTTGCTTAACTAATAAATATCGTTTTACTTTCTTACGAAAATTGAAGTGTTTTACATGTCTGAGTTCAATAGGTAATTACTGCCACAATTTAACAGCCATAGCCGTCGGTGGTAAGGCTGAAATTCTTGTCATTCAAGCGACCAAGCTGAGTTAATACTTCGTCGCACTTTGCTGACACCAAGCATATAATCCACTGAAGTTTTCAAGTCGATAAATTTCTTTTCAATTGACTGCAGGTTAGCTCGTATTGGACTAAGTTCTGTTTCTAGTAGCTTTTTAGTTTCTTCTAAGGTTGCCATAAATGTTGACGTCTACATAAGGAAAAAATTTGGCCAATAATGGCGGAGCTATGAAAGACATGTCAGGCCGCCATGACTGACTCCAACTGAATTTACTTGCATATGGAAGTCAGTTTTTATTGTGTCCTTGTTCAGTTTTGTCGTTCGAGATCTCCACCTCTCAAGAGTTGACTGAAGATTGTGTCATTTCCTTCGACCAGCTTGCAACGGACTCACTTTGCTGTTTAATCGGTCTCCAATAGAGGCCAAAATTCGCCCAATTTCTTTAGTTTTAGCTTCCTGGCTTGTTGCAAATGGGGGGCTGTTCTTTTTCTCTTCCTTCGATCCAGATGGCTTTTTGTTAGCATTCTCCATTTCCACAGCTTGTTTCACCTAGTCTAAAACATAACAAGACTGTCCTATTAAAACTTAACGCATTTAGTCTTGAAACTGGCTAATGAAAACGCCCGCTAACGTGTACGATGGATGTTCGAATTTTTTTGTCCGCCCGGACGAAAAAATGTGGTCATTGTAGAGAGGTTGCCGTTAGCAAAGGTTTGACTCATTGTGCTAAACGTCTTTTTTTAATAGTTCTTCATATTTAGTGTGCTTTCTCTAAATACAAATCTGATGGCTCGCTCGTTTATTTTCTCTGACTTGTCAGTGTGGCCTTTGCTGCAAAAGTGCCACGTTTCGGAACAATGCTAAGATGTTAAAATGCGGGACAATGAAAGATAAATACAAATCACGTTTGATGTTTAAAGGTAACATTTTTTTCATAAGCCTGAGTACCGCTTGTTTCCAAACAGCAAATGTACCGTTTTTCGTGAAGGACGTGAGAGAGACTGCCTTACCGGAAAGAAGTGCTGATAAACGTAATGGCATTTAAGTAATGAGCCATTTCATTAGGAACTTTTATATTTATTTGGATTGTCAATCAAGCCATACTGTCACGTTAAATATTATGTTAGCCTGTGTTCAGAGGGGAGGGGTGGGGTCTATTTATGGACTAGTTTTATATCTCCCGCTAGGTAGGTAGGTTCCTGTTTCAGTGATATTGAACACCATATAATTTGCGTAAAGCCGCAGTGCACGGCTTGTTTTTCTAACCCTTAGATAAAATTTGACATAGTTTACGTTATCCTTGCCTAAGAAAATATGTTATTTGTAGTTGTATTTAAGCAATAGAAAACGTTTTCCGTGTTTGCATAGCCTGATGAAATTCTTACCAGTCGCAAAGTCTTGTCCACGAAGTCTTGCACGCGTAATCAGTTCTTGTTTTACAAAAAGATGCTTTCCAAAATACGGACTTTTCTGGCTTAAAATGTCAGCGACGACACACTTTCTTTGTAACGATTTTCCAAGTTTCAGCCGACGAAGAAATGGGTAAATAAAGGTTTAGTTTTGAACTTCAAACTTTTTCAAATTCGTGCATCACCAGCATCTATGCAAATTTATTGGAACAAAAGCAAGACTTTGCGATGAGAAAATGTTCAACTCCAAGGATTGGTTTGGGACACCAACATGGCCGCCGTTTCATTGTTTTGGGACACCAATATGGCCGCCGTGACGTCATGTGAAAACACTCTATACAGCAAAATACTACAGGGAAAATTGTAACTCTTCACACGAGCGACTCCCGATTGGTCTAGCGAGCTTGAGCTAGTAGTGTGTTTGGGTGTAACAAAATTTAAAATTTTCATTTTAGCGCATATTACAAGCTCGTCGCGAGATCAGAAATAAAAGAGCATCTTTTTACATTACAAGAGAGAAATTTTTAAGCGATAGATAGGCTATAAGAGGCCGGTCAATTTTTAACGATTTTCTTTTCAATTATCCAGACATGTTTTTTTGTGATAATCATCGACAACGCGAATCAGGTTGATATGATCTCAAGTTTACAACAAAACAAAAGTTACTACGTGATGTTAATCGGTTTGTTTTAGCATTTGCGCGCGCAGGGATTCAATATGGGTACACACTGACTCGAACCCCGCTCTACGGACACCCACTTCATTGATACGGACACCTCGTTATTACGGACAGTTTTGCTTGTCCCAAGCTTTTACATTTTCTCTAAATTCATCCCGTTTAATACGGACTCTGTTTATGGCCCCCTTAGTGTACGTATAACGCTGTGTGACTGTATCAACCTGGGAACCGACCATCTCCAACCGTGTGTTCTAAATTCTCCATCTTGCATGCATAGAAGTTCAAGGCTACAAGGCTACACACGTCGGTTTCATTGAATCATAGTCTGTGTTTTGCTTTTCCCAGACTGGAATTTTCAAATATTTGCCAGATTTAAACTTGGTGCTTCTATAAGATAAAGATACTCAGCTTACCTTTTCAACACTTATAGGTACAGTTTCCAACTAGCAAATGTACCGTTTTTCGTGAAGGACGTGAGGGACACTGCCTTACCGGAAAGAAGTGATGATAAATTCAATAGCTTGGCATTATAGTTTTGTAATGAGCTGTTTCATTAGGGACTGTTGTATTTTATTGGATTGTCAATCAAGCTCTATTGGCACGTTAAATATTATGTCTGTCGCTTAAGCTCGCTAATTCTGCGGTCAGAATGGCCATCATGAAGACGCGACGAAATCACAAGTCAGACTCTCTCCTGCAAGGCGCTCATGATTTCCCTCAACCGTTTTGTGAAAAAGGAAGGCCTAGATTTCCCTCCTGAAACTGCTAAAATGAACTGTCGTCCCTTTCATTAAATGCAGAATTTCTAACCACAGCCTGAAATTATCCCAGCACATGTTTTGAGAACCGGAAAGAGTTGCTAGAATATGACACGACTCTGGATAATTATGATCGTTCGCATAGACGTCCAGTATTGGGCTTTGTTTGCTGAAATGCCTTTATTTCAGTCGCACAAGGAATCTTTTCAGGATTTTGGTTTTCAACCCCTTGCCATTCCTGATGCTTAGGGGAGCAAATATTTTTGTATTAGAATGTGACACGGTTTTGCATAATTATGATAATTCGCATAGACGTCCAGTAACAACAACAACAGTTAATTTCTACTACAGCTGTAGACAGACAACTAAAAGAATTTACAAGAATATAGTTATAAAGAAACAGTACATACAGTAGTGGGACACCCAAAATAACTAAAAAGCTAAACCAGTTGGGTGACCGTAATTATGTTAATTGAAAATGGGAAAGTCAGGAAAGAGGCACAGCAAATACATTGCTACACATAGATATCATAAACTTGGTACAAAATTAAATATGCAGAACAAAATAAATAAATATAAAGCATCAAGATATCGTAAAGATTAGTAGAGACCAATGAAATCTGGTGAAATGCGAAGTTAGTTCTTTTTAAATTGATTGGAGGTATTAAGGACACTTGAATCTTTCGTCAAGTTCATTCCTGCTGGAATGAATCGGCTTGAGTTTGCTATCAAGCAGCGACTCAAGGTCCTTCAACGAAGGCTTGTCGTTTGATGGCATTTCGTTTGTTATATAAACGGACACACGGAGACTCCAAGAAATGAAGAAAAAAACTGTGAGAATCTGCATTAAGCAGTAAACGGAACACATCACTCGCAGTAAGCAAAACACTCCCGCCGTCTTTGCTGACCGCTGAATAGCCCAGTATTGGGCTTTGTTTGCTACAATGCCTTTATTTCAGTCGCGCAAGGAATCTTTCAAGGATTGTGGTTTTCAACTCTTCTCCATTCCTGATGCTTAGGGGAGCAAATATTTTTATATTAGAATGTGACACGGTTGTGCGTAATTATGATCGTTCGCATAGACGTCCAATATTGGGCTTTGTTTGCCACAATTCCTTTATTTTATAGTCGCACAAGGAATCTTTTGAGGATTGTGGTTTTCAACTCCTCTCCGTTCCTGATGTTTAGAGGGGCAAATATTTTGTTTTCTAGAACAAACAGTGTGTAGTATTTACAAAAAAAAAGCGTTAACTAAATCTACGATTTTGCCAAGAATTCTAAACAGTCTAAGGCGTCGGTCAGAAAAACAAAAAGAAAAGAAAAAATAGCCACTCTAGGTAGTGGATGTGGTTAGTCTTTGTAACGTACTTTAGGGTCGTTCAGTGGGTAAACTTTAATCTTTATTTCCTTCGGACCGAATCAACATTTCTGCAAGTGCTCCATGTACTGAACAGACCCTTAATTTGTGTTCATAAAGGTGACGTCTTCCTTTTTCAATCCTAACAGTGCCCACAAAGAAAATTTCCCAAAATTTCAAATTTCAAATGTCTTTAAACAGCACCGTGCGGAGCAATATGTCAAGCCAGCAAAGTGTGCTCCATATAAATATTCTTTTCCTTTCCGAATCGCGCGGGACTGAAACTGTTTTTGTTCATATGTGATCTAATTTATATTTTGAAAATAGTTTTAACTTTTTAATTGTTCTATTTTATACGTTTTATATTTTACCTAGCTTATATCTGTTTTATCTTTTTATTGAGGTAAACGTCATAGGGTCAACCTCTAGTTTGTACCCAAACCAACCTAGACGAACCGTTTAAACTTCAAAAACGCTGCGCTCGATTAATTTTGGATATTACTCGGGATACACGATCTTTTGATAATTTTCAAAAGCTATAAGTGGCTACCAATTGATCAAATATTCAAGCTCAATAAACTCGGCCTTTTAAAGAAAGTTATTGATGAAAGAGTACCGGAATACTTAATTACAATCTTGGACTCACTTCGGTTTGAACACAAGTACTCTACCAGAACAAAAACATTATACCCCTTACCGAAACCCAGAATCGAAGCAATGAGGAAAACATTCTTCTATTCCACTATTAAAGAACTAAATGCTCTTAACGTAGAACCAACCACCTCCTTTAGCTTAATGAAGACAACACTTACCAATAACGCCGCCTCAAACTATACGGTGGACAATTTTAAAGTTAAAAAGGTTTTTCTGATTTTTAAAAAATCCGTGCTTTTTTAATACCATTGTAGACTGGATTTCCTTTTTTACCAATGAATGTATTCACTTCCGTTTTTAACATCTCTCAATTGTTTAAATCTCTAGAATTTTTAAGATCTTTTATTATAATCACTATTTGTAAATAGGCTTTTTATCATGATTGTTGTAATTTTCTTATTGTCAAGTTTCTTTTTAGAGGACCACTGGGGAGAATACTAGAAATGATGTTTTGCAATTTCATTTTCCACATCTTGAATAAATACGTTTGTCCTACCAAAGAGTTTATATTTCAGTAATACAATCATGAAAAGGATCTCGTTTACAGATGTAAAAGTTATTTTAGAATGACGAGAAATCTCACCATAAATTGATTGAAGAGTTAAAGAGTAATGTGCATGTTTCGAAAGAGAAACAAAAAGAAACGTTTAAGAAAAATTAGTACAAAGAAACGTTATCCAACCAGAGTAGGAGAAACCACAGAACCCGGTAGTGTACATGTACTTTTATTCGACATAGGCAACCGACCGTTTTCATCTTCCGACGGGTTATTTTGCAGAGTATTAGGCCTTGCAGTAGCCTACTTCAGTCACACGTTTTACGTATCCCGCCTTTTTCTCCGCATTAATCGTGACAAAAGCGGTCCGTTGCGTGCAAGTAACCCGGTATTCCCAACTCATTTTAACGCACATCCTACATGCGTTTATGTGTTATCTGTTTATGTGCTTGGACACGACAAACATTAGAGACTTTTAGATTCGAAGACGTCGACAACTATTCGATTTAAGATTCGATTTAAAGTTGTTTCGTGTATATTCTCAAAATATGGACACCCCGAAAAGCGTAATTGGATTTTTTTTTGCCAAAAACATTAGCACGGTTAGTTTTACTTAATGAGGTTTTAACTTTAGATAGCTTGTTAATTTCCTTCACTACGATATTAGAGACCTTTAGATTCGAAGACGACAACAACAACGTGGGCGAGATTTAACTTAAGTTTTCTCGCGTATTCTCAAAAAATAGATACCCCACAAAGCATAATTGTACTTTTCTCCGTCAGAAAAGGTGGCACCATTATTTTTATCGAAGGAGGTTAAGCCTTCCGCCAATCGTAAAACGGTAGCAGTTATAGCATTTGATAACTTGTTTCCGCTGCTACCCGGCGACATTCTCTCTGGAACTCGGAGTACAATGACGGCGGCTATCACGTTTTCCTGTCAAAATGACTCAGGGTCAGGCGTGCGCTCCACTTAGTATGAGAAAATCTCGTACTCGTAGACTTTCTGGTTTTAGAATCTAACGGTGTCTATTATGTCTAGGCATAATGTTTAGCTTTATTTGACGTGCAGCAGCCGTCTATGACCTTTCATCTCTTTTCTTGTGGTTGCAGGTGTCTTGTAGCTATAGTTGAGCATCTTATTCCGAAAGACTACTACTCTAAAACGTTGGTAGCTTCGCAGGCTGATCAAAGAGTCCTCAAAGATTTGCTCGCAGAAAAACTTCCTAGGCTCAACAATCATTTCGAGGCTCTCAGGTATGGTGGATATTTCGTTATTGCCTTGGCTTAAAATATTTCAGTCCCTGTTACCCAAGCCAATTTGTTTATCGGAGCAGAGGTGGCGCAGTGGTGAGAGCACTCGCCTTCCACTAGTGTGGCCCGGGTTCAAATCCCGGCGTTGACGCCATATGTGGGTTGAGTTTGTTGTTGGTTCTCTTCGTTGCACCGAGAGGCTTTTCTCCGGGTACTCCGGTTTTCCCCTCTCCTCAAAACCAACACTTCCAAATTCCAATTCGACCTGGAACGCACGGAGACGTTTAAACGAGTTCAAATGACCTTCTAAGTGCTTCGTGGGTAAAATAGCTCGGGGGACTTTCAAGAGAAAATAGAGGGTCCGTGAACAGGCTTCTCCGACCCTGGGGTTCGAAGTCGCGACCTCCCGCTCTGCAGCAGTCCAGGAACACTAGCAACTGAGCTAACCTTGCCACGGTTAAAAATCTAAACTAAAATATGACTACTTATTGATTTTTCTTACTGTTATCTTTTGTTTTTTACTGGCAGTGTTGATTTATCCTTAGTGTCGTTCAACTGGTTTTTAACAGTGTTTGTAGACAACTTTCCAGTACAGGTATGGTGTATTTCTTTTGCCATGACGACACAACACCGGGGGGGGGGGGTACTTTAGGAATTTCTGGGTGGGGATGTGCCGCTGGGACCCTGGAACCCTTAACCTATTCCAGAGCTAGTTCAGCTGAATTTTGCTACCCTATACCAGAGTAAACTCCCCAAATCCCCTCTATCCTAGAGTAGCTGTTTTCCAGAAACTACTGAGGTCACCAGCACAGTAGTCTAGCCAAAACAGAACCTTATACCACAATCCCTAGTCTAGATAAAATCTTCAACCAAGTGATCAGTTTCCTGAAAAATGATACCCTATTCTAGACCCAAACGCTCTCATTTATATACCCTATCCTAGAGCCAACTGGCTGAAAACCATACCCTTCACAGCGACACATACCTATATAGCCCATATATGGCAATACCCCCCCCCTTCTCGGGCACAACACCTTTAGGGAATATTCGGACTCCTGACCGGTATATTAGATGAACTTTAATAAAAACTAGAAACAATTAATACAATCAAATTTATAGCGTGATTTTACCTGACCCGTGAAACCGAGAAAAACAACTAGTGCAAAATAGCTACAAGCAAACAAAAGAAGACCATGGAATTAGTGTATAATAGCGCGTAGTATTCTACTACCTATTTCACGGGTTAAGTAAAATCACTCTAGTTACTCACTAAGGGCCTGTGTACGTGGAGGTGGGGTACCCTAGATAGGTGAGGTAACCCCCTTAGGTGGGGTAACACGCCTGTCCATAAAATCTCTCATTTCAATGTGATTACGTTTACATGTTAGGTGGGGTAACCTGCCGCATGTTACCTCACCTACCTGGGGTCCCCCACATTCATGTAAACAGGCCCTAAGGCCCTTATTAATCGTCTTTTTTTGTGGAGAATTTTTAAAGTGAGGTCACACTATGTCCAAAACCTATCTCGGTATTGCTCCTCGTGGTCGCTGCTTTCCAATTGATAAGAAGAATTGTTTGACTTCTGCCTTGCTCGTCACCACAACGTTAATCATTTCGTTATTTCCTAGACAACTCTACGAGTGTGGGACACTTTTCTTTTCGAGGGAAACAAGGTAAGTTGTGTCACATCTTTTTGGCTCCCTATCTTGCTAGAACGTAATTCCTCTTTTGCAAGGTTTTGTTCGAGGCCGGAGGCCGGACGTCACTTTCGTTTGTTTAGTATGGGAAGTCCGATGCTTCAACACAAAATATATATCTACCTGGATTTATGAAAACCGAGTTAGCAAACATTTTTTGTCGTTTATCTCAACTTCCTCTGTCTTCACTTGTATACTGTGTTATTGGTGGTTGTCCTGATGAGTCACTCATGCATGAAGTGGATTTGTTGAAAACTGTTTAATGACTGGAATCTTCTGAGAACAAACACCAGCCGACTGGTATTAATTATCGCAATTCCTGATTCAAATATTCAGCTTTTTTGTGAACATTTTAATGGCACCATCCCGGTTAACCTTTACTTGTCCAGCAGACGGAGGAAATGGCGTTTTGGAGAGTTCAAATTCAAAAGTTGCTCGCCCTTCCCACTCCCATTTCATAAAAGTTCGTTTCGTCAGCGCAAACCGCTTGTTTCACTTTTGAAACCGTACTTTAGAATAATACTGCGCTGACCCTGCTTTTGAAAAAGATTTGCTGGTAAAAGAAGCGCGGGGGACGTGCGAGAGCGAGCAAAAAGTAGCTCCTTTTCACGCCATGCCCTCGCGCGTCCCCCGCGCTTCTCCCATTCCGCTAAAAGGACATGGAAACGACTGCCACACAGGCAGGCCGGCGTTGTATGTGGTCTTATTTCTGTCGCTTTATTTTCCATTCAGGTTCAACTGTACCCCCTTTTTACTAGTAACATGTGATACTTTTAAAGGTGGCCAGCATCAACGCTTACATTTTAAGGCGTAGTCTTATCTCCCTATTTTTGTACTAGGTGCTTTTCCGATTTGCGCTAGCAGTCTTCAAGAGCACTGAGGAGGAACTTTTAAAGTGTCAGGATCACATGGGTATCTTCAATTTCCTGAGGCAAATGCCGGAGAAAATCACTGACGCCAACACCCTCAGCCAGGTTAATATCGTTTGTTATTATGTGGCTGAATCCGCGAGCGAGCAAGATAAAGCAAATCCTGTATTCTGATTGGCTCCCCGAGCGGGCAAGATGGGTCCATGTTCCCCGCTCGGGACTTCCCGCTTTGATCCCACAAGTAATAAGGGCCAAGTCGCACTAGAGGGCAATTTTACATTTGTTCTGGACAAATTCGACTTGAAATCGGCCAGTGACAAAAAATTTGTCCGGAGAGCTACAGTCGCACTTAAGAACAAAATCAAAATCTGTGAACAAAACACAACACCATGCTGTGAGCGCCTTGTGATTTCAGCCCACAGTTGAACTAAAAGCTTCTCCTCTTCTTTACTCCATCTGTCCTGAGCCTTCTTGTTCTCGGCTGACGAAGATGCACGACGCGAAGAAGATGGGGTTGATGCCGGCATTGAGCTATCTTCGCTGAACTGGAGGGATTCTGGCAACGAGTCATTACTCGTGGTCGAAGGAAATGGGCTGGGATTTCCTCGATCATTAAACATGTAAGGGCCTGCCAAAGGATAGATCCATCCTGGTGGATATTGTGGATACCGTATTCGTACGGAAAAAATTGGTCGCCCGCGCCGGGATTCATGTTGTTGCGAAATGTGAACGTGATTAATTTTACAACGAAGTTTATAGCATAGAGACTCTGCTACATATCACCTGTCAAATCATTTCCGAATTAAAACACACTCGCTATTGTTTTCCAAAATTTGTCTCGATTTGGCCTGCTCCAGAGGTAGTCGACGGCATCTTTGAAGTTTGTCCGTCTGCGACCAAATTTTGTCCTTTGGTGAACAAACCGGTCGCACTTGGTTTTTCATTGTGATGACAGATTTTTGACATAAATAAACAGTTTTGTCCTCTAGTGCGACTTGGCCCTAAAGGTCTTTTTAGCCACGTAATAAATCCTTTATTGACCAACTCGTCGGTCAAGATGGCTGAATATTGGCTCGTTCGTTTCTGCCTTTTTATTGATCTCGACTTCGTTCAGGTCAATAAAAACGCCGCAAAAAGAACTTGGCCAATATCCAGTCATCTTGATCTCACCCTTGGTCAATAACCCATGCGCATAAACTCTATGTCATATACAGGATACTTCACGGAAAGTGCCGGCGTACGGTATTTACGCACGAGTTGTTGACGTATCAGAAATCCAACGATTGAACACACCATTTTTTATTTCATTTTTTTTTTTTGCTTAGATTGCCTTCCAGGTCCTAAATCCCTTCCCGATGAAGATGATAAGAACGAAGCGTGCCTATCACCTGGAAGTCGTCAAGGTGAGATAATAACACTATTATTGTAATTGCTTTAATCAGTCTGAGGAGAACTTTTTGGAACTGAAATGTTTTAATGTCACCTAACTTTAAAGGCTTGAAATAAGGGTCGGTCAACTGATAATAGTAGGCTGATTTAGCAACAGAACGGGAACGTCAGTTGACGACTGCGCGCAAATCAAACAACTGGCTTAGCCAATGGCACAGCGGCAAATTAGGCACCGGAAGTCGAGTTTAGTCCTTACCGCGCGCTTTCCCGTCGTCGAAAGACGTTCCCGTTCTGTTGCTAAATGAGCCTAGTGAGTTTACCCAACAGGACGGCAAATCGCTTGTGCGTGACGAACGTGACTAGGCTATTACTTGCCTGTTTTGTCGTGATCTTCAGTAAGAAATGAAGTTTGTGCAAAAAGTTATTTCAAACAAAATTTTTTGTCACGCTTGTCACGCAAGGTTTGCCGTCTTCCTTCCTCTCCCGTCCTTTTGCGTAAGTTCGCTAACATTTTGACGTCATTTGAACGGAAGAGTACAGGCCATGGAAAGTTGGTGTCGATTTGTCAAATAGCACCATCCACTGGTTTTAGAGGAGGCAATTACGCTGTCAGAAGGTGGAAAGACCCAGAAACTTTTCGGCCCCGAACTCGAAGGCAAATTTTAAAATAAACATCTGTTGAATAGTAGCCCAGTTCCTAACTCACAAACAAGTCAATTTCGCTTCGTTAAACCTTTGCAGCACTCGTCATTCTTCCCTTTTTTTTGCACATCAGCCGTTCGTACAACGTGATTCTTCTCTTAAAATCTCTTTTCCGTACGTTAGTCGGTTCTTGTTATAGTGGTTATGTCGTCATCTACTTACGTCACTGACTGCTTAATATGGGGTGACAGTGTATACAGGTCAGTTGACAAGCCTAAAGATAACTCAAGAAAATAACTGGCTTCAAGAGGGGTATCCCGGTTAGGATAAGGTGAATTAACTTCAAAGCCGAGTTCTCTGTCTCCCTCGTTTTTCTTAATGAAAAGAAATAAAAGACAATTATTTCATTGTAAATGGTATCGATCTTTACTGGGAAGATAGACGTCGTTTTACTTTCTAATGGATTCTTTTTTTCTCCTTCTTTTTGCAGCATGAGCTTGCTGATTTAGACAAACTCCGCGAGGAGTATGTCACCAGCAAAGCCGATGAACCTGAATCCAGAGACGGGGACATGCTCGGTGAAGACTGAAGCCTGGGAACTAGTCCATTCACAATAACACTCCAAGCCAATAATTTACGGCTTGCAGTAAGATTATCTTTCGTATGACCTGGATTGATCTCCCAGAAGTTGAAGTTATTCTTATAATACTTGTCCCTGGAAAACGTCATTGCTGATTGACTAAAGAAAATACTGAAAGCGAGCGACGTCAAAGAAGATTGTTACGTCTTAGCTATTTGTCCGTTCGCGTTTCCTAGAACGGCCAGACGTCGTGCGTGTTTTTCTCGCGTGTTTTCACGCTCCTCGTTTTCACCTTCGAGTAACAAATCCGTGAATTGTTGGTTATGTTCACTGGTTAGACGAAAGTCATTCTGTGAATAACGCTTTGTCGTGACTGTAAATACTGCGTGTTGCATTTAAATTTGATTTGCTTTTTAACAATTCGAAAAAAAGCTAATTAAATTAGATAAATTCTTATTCCATTGAACTGAAGAAAAGGGAACCTTGTCAACCTTCATTCCGATTCACATTCTGATTCACATATGAAGATAACTTTGAATAGGTTGAAATTTATTGCTTGGCGTGTTTTTATTTTCATCATTATCATCATCATCATCATTATAATCTTGTTAGACTTAGAGATCAGATCTTTCCGAAGAGATAATAGGGAGCTTAAGCAACAGCGTTTTTGAGGGACGGACGTCAACCGGAAGTGGACTTTTTGCATCATTGGGGAGCGGTTTGGTTGAAACTCTCGGGTAAATCGTCTTTAAAAGAGAAAAGAAACTCAGCAATACAAGTTTGTTAGCGTCAAGGCATATAAAAAGGGAGAGGGCCTCACTTCCGGTTGAGAGCGTCGCTCAAAAACGTCTTTGCTTAAGGTCCCTATTGTAAGTGTTTTTACGTCAACGTTTTCTTTTCCTACAAGCTTAAACAGTTCGGACGCACCTTCCCGCCCCTGATTTTTTTTTTTTGTCATGAAAAGTTAAATATTACTGCCGGTAAACTTGATTATTAAAATCGCAGCCTCATTGCGTGTACAGTGGATCAATGCGGGGTACCTCAAGGCTCTATCCTTACACTCTTCCTGTACCTACGTTGACTACGTTTTACTAGTGCATCACTGGCTAACGTTCTGCGATATTATAAACTGCAATTTGATTTCTTCACGGATGATACTCAACTATACGTGAATTAGCCAATATTATGGCTAAAATTCAGGATTGCCTGTCTGATTTTGGGCAGTGCATTTCCTCTCTATCTCTTCTCGAAAGACTGCTCACTACAGCTTCTACCAATACTTCGCTTTGAAAAAGATGTCATTCATGCAACCGTCTCAGTCTGCCAGAAATATGGCTGCCATTTTTAACAATACTAGACTGTCTAAAACTGTGAAAGGTTTGAACCCAGGAGTCATTTCAAAAGTAGGTTGAGTTTGATCGTCCGGGTGAACGTAGTCCTGAATAGGACTGTTGCTGTTGAGAGTGCCTGACGTTTCGACAACCTGTGCAGGCGGTAGTCATCTTCAGAGTCAAAGTGAGTTGTATCACGTCAGTTGATGGTATTATACTCTGGTTATTGATCTGATTTGTTATCTGATATCATTTCATGTCGTGAAAAGGCTTGAAAATGTTCAGAATGCTGCTGTCCGCCTCATGATTACATGCTCCCGTAGATACGATCACATCACTCCAATTCTGTCCTATCTAAACTGGCTTCCTGTTTCGGAGCGCAGGTAGGTGAGGTAACCTGCTTAGGTGGGGTGACCCGTTTGTCCATATAATCTCTCATTTTAATTTGATCACGTTTACATGATAGGTGGGGTGACCTGCCACATGTTACCTCACCTACCTGGGGTCCCCCACCTCCATGTAAACAGGCCCTTAGTATTTCGCCACACCCAGTCAAGAAACATCCGCGCGCGGCCCCGGCAGAAATTTTATCTTGCAATTTTTCGGCGTGACCAATTAAATCATAGTTAGATGGAAGTAATATCAACAAATGGAAGTGGACAGTTATTTATTTTTCGAGAAAATAACCATTCCATTCGCTTTTGACCTCTTAAAATCATTATCAAGTCACGTTTACCCCTATGCTTGTCCAAAGGGGACAATTTATATGCATCAGTTGCTTTTTATACTAAGGGTTCTTAAAAAATGCCCGAAAGTTTGTATCATGCGCCATTTTTTCCCAATTTATGCAAGCCTGTCATAATCTTGATGTATACATGTATGTGGATCTTGATGCGTATACGTCTTTAAAATTGTACTTAACTATTTTATCATGTAAGTGCTCATTTTGATGTAAATTATGAGGAAGGTGATAAATATTGCAATTCAATGTTAGATGTGATGCACTCGTATGCGAATCTTGGTATGCTTGTGTAAATCTTGATATTGTCTCAGACGAATTTACATCTTGACATAGCCAAACTAATCTGTGTGAAAATTAGTGATATAAATAAAACTTGCTATAATTATTGTCTATTCCGCACTAGCCTCCCACGCAGGCGTTTTTAGGGGAGCTCGTATTTCTTCCCTCCCCACAAACGCCTGCTCAACGGAAAACAACATTCCTTTCTCATTGTTTTATTTGCGTGGTAGGTGACCAATCAACAATTGTGCAATGAAGTGTTGACTGGCTAAACACGACTGAACGTGACCTTAGAGTTACCGTTTTCCTTCTTTTCTTTCCTTCGCTAAGGTTATGCAGTGCACGGAGTATTCTGAATTTTGACTAAAACTTATTTTTGCCGCTCTGAATCTAACATTTATTGCAGGTCAGAAAGCTTTCCCAGTGTTTAATGCAGATCGAGTAATTATCAGATTACCTTGCGGTCAAGGTCAACTTTCCAGAATTTGGAAAGTACAATGTGATTGGCTAAGCTTGGGAAAGGAATGTTGTTTTCCGTTGAGCAGGCGTTTGTGGGGAGGGAAGAAATACGAGCTCCCCTAAAAACGCCTGCGTGGGAGGCTAATTCCGCACAAGCACACACTCCGTTTTCTGGGCATTTGGAAAGTCACGCATTTGGTGGCTCGAATACCTTTGATTGTCGCAGTATTAACACCTCTTGTGTGCTTTTTCCATGTGAACAACAATGTTTTTCCATAAAATAAAAATCTAATTCCATAATGTTGGATAAAAAGTAGGTTAATTCCGTGTGCGAAACGGAATAAATCAGGGTCACACCCCTACCTAGAATTCCCCGGAGTACCACAGAGTCACACATCTGCTCACATGCTCCATTGCACTCGGACTATATAGACAACGGCACTTGGCATGATGGCTCGAATACTTTTGATTCTCGCAGTTTTAATACCTGTTGTGTGCTTCTTACTTGTGAAATATCAGGATGCGGATTTTGTGCTCATGATTTACGAAGTAATAGGTGAAAATCCTGCTGTAGTGTTGCGCGGCAAAGTTGTGTGGATCACGGGAGCTTCCAGCGGCATTGGTGAATATCTAGCTTACGAAATGGCTAAATGTGGCTCTAAGTTGGTGCTTTCTGCACGAAGGAAAGTTGAATTAGAGAGAGTCAAGAAAAACTGTGCAGGTAGGACTACCACATTATGAAGCAAATATGAGTGTAACTGTTTGGTGATAGTGATCCGCGCTGGTTCACATATACGGTTTTCAAAATACTAGATGCCCGGCAGTCAGAAATTCACGTCCATTTTGCACGAAATATCTCATTTAATTTGTGTAATAACATCAGGAAGTTGTTTAGAATAATCAAGCGATTTCAAACACTGCTTTGGGCTTGACATAGAGGCAACTGTCGAGCCTGGGCATGGAGTGAAATCTTTATAGTTTCGACACTTCAAATATTTGCGTCACGCAACCGTAGCGCTACACCGGAAATTTACACAGCCGTTATTAGTGTCGCCACGCAACGCGTAACGACACTAATAACAGCTGTGTAGCAGACTACTGCCGAGTCGACAAATTGTAAGTTAGAGGAACATTGCTAGAGGATATCTGGTAAGACTATAGACTCTTTATAATTTTACGCAGAAATCGAGTAGACTCAGCAGATGCTGAGAAAGATTGATTTCCGACTGCCGGGCATCTAGTATTTTGAAAAGCGTACCCGTGTACCCGTGAGTGAAGATTCTAAAGAATATGCTTAATGCAAGCTCGGAGAATTTGTCCAATACAATACGAAACCTTTATTTAGAATCGCTTGGCATTTCTGAACAAACGGAGGATTTTGGGGGAGATCAGTCGTAACTGAGAACCCAAAAGAGGGGATCACTGAAATCACTGAAAACTTTGGAAGGATTCATAGGGGGGACCACTCAAATTTGCTTGGAAAATGAAGACATTGCGGGGTTGTGGGGGTGGGGGGGCACGAAGGTCATCAAATGTTATTAGTGATGTAGCATTCAAAGGGGGGACCGGCTAAATTTCACCTTGTTTAGCCCCAAATCCTCTGCCTCCTCCCCCCGCCCCCCCTTCCGTGATAAATAATGACCGGTCCCTAAAATGAAGGGGTGAAAGGGGTTTTGGTGTGATACGGGATTAATTACGGAATTAAGTGTTTTTTAACCTTCGTAAATGGTGAAAATACGAAATTTCTGTGAAACGTGAAAATAGAATTTTAGTCACCGTGATGCATTATTTCTACCTTTCAATGTCCGTGAAATGTGCACAGTACCCCCCCCCCCCCCCCTCAATTCTGAATGAAAGAGTATTCGAACTTTGTTATTCTCGGCCTTAACAATCTCTTTGTAATACGAATTTGGGCATCAGTGTTTATGACCCTCTCTAAGACAAATTTACTCGCCCAGTATAATTGAAATCAAAGTGTACCGGGGCTATAATGGACGAGTAAAACCAGTTAAAGTTGTAAAAAAAACGTACCCTGTCCAGCAGCGAGTGTATAGGTGAAAGTATAAGGAAGTACCCCGTCTTGGGAGACCCTGAAGTCTTAATATCGTCTGAAAACATTGAAAAGTAGCAAACGTTTGTATCTATCGATCTTGTTATGTCTTTCCCACCAGCAATTTCACTTGCCATTGATCCATCGTTTAATCAAGATCAAGATATTCTAGTTCTTCCTCTGGACTTGCTGAAATATGACACTCATGAAAAACTTGGACAAGATGTCCTCAACCATTTTGGAAAGGTAACAAGTGACAAGTCATAGGGCTTTAAATGGGATCATTATACTTCTCTGGGAAACTGCCCACCTACCCCTCCCCTAAGCCCAAATTTGCCCTAAGTGACAGGTAAGTGTTAATGTTGAATTAGGGGAGGGGTAGGTGGGTAGTTTCCCAGAAACGTATAAGGGATCCCGGAATCTTGGGCTTTTGGAATCCAAAACACACCCCAAGGAATCAGGAATCCCGGCCAATAACGATTGGAATGTGGAATCCAAGTTCCACGAACAAAAAATTTGGAATCCACTACTTGAAATTCGGAACCCATGGTTGCATAGAATCCAGAGTCCAAGACTGCCTGTAATCCCTTACGCCGAGGTGAAAATTGGGCTGATCGATGGACAAATTATGCCCATTTGAGGGTACTGACAGTTACAAAGGTCATTACCAGTGCCCCCCCTTATTTATAGACCAAGATGAGGCCCGAAGGGCCGAAAAAAATTTTTTTTTGAGGCCGCCCCCCCCCCCGCTTATCTCAGGGTCTGGATGACCCCCCCCCCTCCAAGTAAACGAGTTAGGTTTCCCTATCAGCTCTATCAGTAGGGGTCTCTCACGGCAAGAAAAAAAGAAGGGGAAAGAGAGAGACTTCTGCCGGCCTCTTTCTACAGAAAGAGAGTTACGGCTCCTTTTAAAAAGAGACAAAAAAATGATAGGCCGCACACTCGAGAAGAGGAGATGAAAATTTACATCTCTGGGAGCTCTAGCCTTAGGGCAAAAGCCGCCATGTTTTAATGTGCGCGCGCACAAAGGGATATATATCGCAAACGCCTTCCAAATTTGGTCAACTTTAGATGGTTATAAAGTATTAGCAGCAGGATTTGAGCCAACCGGATGTAGCAGCGTTCCACGCGATTTTACAGCCTCTTGCTTCCTTTTCAGGTTGATATTTTGGTTAATAATGGTGGGCGGACACAAGTTAGTTTAATAAGAAAGACTTCACTGGAAGTTGAGAGAGCTGTTCTGGGCTTAAATACTGTTGGTACCATTTCCTTGACCAAAGCAGTTCTTCCTCAGATGATCAAACGCCGTGCAGGACAGATTGTCTTTGTGAGCAGCATTTTCGGAAAATTTGGTAATCTTGATTTTTTTCAGTATATTAGGCAGCTAACGCAACCTCGACAACGAGAACGGCAAAACAGCAATAGGTTTAGATTAGCAAAACAACAACTTTGCACGTGCATCACGCTTTTGTGTATATTTCTTTGCCGTCGTTGTACGAGCACGACCAAGGGCCTGTTTACATGGAGGTGGGGGACCCAAGGTGGGTGTGGTAAGATGTGGTGGGTCACCCCGCCTGTAATGTAAATGTGATTAAATTAGAATGAGAGATAAAATGGACTGGCGGCTTACCCCACCTAAGAGGGTAACTTCGCCTTCCTTAACCTGCGAGAAAGCTCCCCGGGGCTGCTCTGGCGGCAGAAAAAGAGCTGGAATTCCGCCTCCAATTCCCCTGTGGCTGCCCATTGACTGAGCTGTCAGATTTCCGCCAATCAGCGCAAAGCGAAAACGAGCGCGAATGTAAACAAAGATTAAAAGACACGTACCAAGAGTAATGACGTCATCACTAATGTTATCTCCGCCAATCAGCATTTCGCATCGACTTTTTTCGATGCAGATATTCAAATTCCAGAGACGTAGTTGCAAGCTCTCCTTTCTTTTCCAGCCCCGCCGCCAGAGAGCTTGATCTCATGCTACGCCTACTTGGGGTCCCCCCAGCTCCATGTGGACAGACCCTAAGACTGCGTTATTTCACGTTTTTTGGAGGTCGTGAGCATAATACAACGATTTTCTAAGGAATCTGGATATTTTTTTGAAACCACCTACTTTTTTACACGAATCGGCTGCACGAAACCGCTGAATCCGGTCACCGAAACCGCATTGTTTTGAAACCGTTCCCGCCAGAGCAGTTTAAGATCCCATTCACACGAATCCGGAGAAAAAGTATGCGCTTTCAAAAAAAGTCCGGATTATACAGACAAATACAGTCTTTTAAAAGTCAACTCCAGAAAAATTGAACGGTATGAATAAGTGAGATGAATTTTTAAACAGCGTAAATTCACTAATATTGTCAAAAAAATTTGTCCCCACCGTCGTCGTCGACCTCGTTTCGTTGCTTAATATTCTTATTAACTCACAACAAGAAAGGATTATCCTCAGTTCTTGCTCACAAGGCGACGGAAATACTTAAAAACTTTAAGTGGCTGACGCTCAAATCCCATGAGCATTCCTTGCTTACCAAATCGTAACCTCCTCCTCGCCCACCCCCCCACTCCCCTCAGGGGAGGCGCGCCCCATCCATGCATTCACTCGTGCACCCACTCACTCATTAACTCTTTCACCCAGTCACGTAACCACCTACCCACACATATATCTTACAAGGAGTCTGAGCACCGAAGCTATTTTCAGTTCATACACGCATTTCGATAGGGTTACTATACAACAATTTCCAATACAGTGAAAACAGGGGCCCATAACCCGGAGCAAGCAACTCCCATACTAGGTCTATGTCACGGCGTCTTTACGGACCAGTTTATTTTTAGACACATTTTCGGGCACTTTTTCCCGCGAAAATAGAACGTCCACCACGTCTATGAGCGCATTCGAAGGTTAAGATATCAAAAAGGAACACTAAACGTTATTAAAAGGCAAAAAATATCATTTTTGGGTCTGTAGGTTTGCTGACTGGTTTGTGGAATTAAAAAAGATATTTAAAATTCGCGCTAAAATCGTTCTAAAAATAAACTTGTCCGTGAAAAAGCCGGGACACCAACGCATAGAAGTTGCTCGCTCCGGGTTATGGGCTCCTGGTCAAAACGAATACTTTAGGTTTCCTGGTGCACTAGAGTCGAGGAGTCGAGCTAGTAAGGTGCCTACTAAATATATATTAAAAAGCTTCCACTTTTGCAGAGACTATACAGTTGTAGCTTAACACTAGAAAACCTTTTGTTGAGTGAGGAATTTCACCATAAATCAAAGTTTCGTAATAATTTTCAATTGATGTTTTTTGCAATTAATATTTGGTATTAGAATCTTCGGTGGGTGACAAATTAAAATTACAAGACATCAAAAATGTGCGTTCCAAAATTGGCGTAAGTTATGTCCACAATTATTAATTATAGTACTTGTCCAAGTTCAAGACAATCATTTTCTACCAAAGGAAGTAAAAAGATTGTATCAATTTGAAAGGTATCAGTTTCCCTAAATTATTTGATTCATTATATATTTTTTTGAACGAACTATAGATAGTAGTGTAATCAGAACTATTTTTTTAAGTATAATCTTCTGAATACCTTTCTCAGGCTGAATTTAATGTTTTACATATTTTTTTTACCTCAGGGTTTCCTTATCATAGCACATACAGTGCTAGTAAACATGCATTGCACGTACGTATATATTTACTGCTTATTTATTTTGTATGTTTATGCTCCTGTTGATCCTGATTTTGCAGATGTCTTGATAGTTGTATTTTGAGATGGTTTAACGTCATGCTCATTTTAATATTTAATAGTTAGCTTAAAATCCGAGAACAGTGACGGCGGAGAAGACGACCCTTAAAAAGAGATTTCACGTTCGTTCAATCTCCACTTAGAGCTCGAACTACTTAGACCCCGTCTATGTGAACAAAAGTTGTCGCGGGAAAGAGGGTCACCGCCCTCCCTGCCGAGTCAACTTACTCTAGCTTATATATGAAAAAAAAGTTGACCCTTTGCCCGAGCCAACAGCGCTCGCGCATGCTCAGGATTGTCTCGCCTTGACCGAGCTGACCCGGCTGGGAGAGCCCAAAGTGTTTGTATGGAGAAACGCTGGCCCGGCTAGGAGGATGCCCGTACGTACCATCTAAAAGGGGTTACCCAGGTAGGCGGGCCACTCTTCTACCGAGCCAATTGCGCTATCCAATGGATAGCGATTTATCTAGTGGATAGCATTATCCACCTTCTGAAAAACTGGGGCCAGATATATATTAATTGAACAAGTCTTTGGCTTCAGTCTTCAGTTAGGTTTGACCTCCGACTTTGTTTCTTACAAGCTTATGTTATAGAAACGTCTCAAAGTTCATTGAAATTAATAATCAGATATAATCTTGAGATAATAATTTAATGATTTA
Organism: Porites lobata; assembly: GCA_942486035.1. NCBI lineage: Eukaryota > Metazoa > Cnidaria > Anthozoa > Scleractinia > Poritidae > Porites > Porites lobata. The sequence continues at coordinate 181,171 of CALNXK010000147.1, read as the reverse complement.
AAAATTTTCATGACGTGATGATCAACTGCGCATTACAGAGATGTATAGAATACATATGTAAAAGTTACATCAAGTTTCAAAGTTAAAAATAGATAAATAAATGACTAATTAAAAGTAAAGAAAATGTCATCATGCATCAATCAAACCTAAGAAAAAGCCTCGCCAAAAAAATAGGTTTTAAATAAAGAGGTTTTTTTAAAATGGTCAACAGATTTGGCCGTCCTATTTTTAATAGGTAGACTGTTCCAAAGCTTACGTGCCGCGGCAATTGCTCAGGCAAAATCCAATCACCTATTTCCTAGGCACCCCGTTATTTATTGTTTACATAAAAATACAAAAATGCATTCTTTCCTGTTCATATCAGTGCGATTTATTTCTTTACTAGGGTTACTTTGACACAGCTCGCCTTGAGTTGGCGGAGTACAACATTGGCGTGCAGATCGTCTGTCCAGGACCTGTCATGTCGGACGTATTAAAGAACGCCTTTACTGAAGACATCAACAAGGTAATCAGCGGTTTGTGAATAGAAATGAGTAAAACATGTTCTGAAATACACCTCATTCATTCGCCCCATGAACGGGGATCCAGATTCCGGAATCCAGTAAATTTTTGCTGTGGAATCTGGAATCTTGTGCATTAGAATCCGGAATAACGTTCAAATTCCACTGACAAAGAACCCAGAATCCAGTACCTGGAATCCAGAATTCAATGTTTTGGATTCCCTTACTTGGGGCAACTGGGAGATAAAACTGACTGATCGCGTTCGTCAGAACGCAACCTAATCTTGTGTTCCTGTCACGGGCGACTGCAAATTAGCCGCCCCTATAGCCTACGTAGCAGGCGTCGAAAGGGGTAGGGGGTAGGGGATAGGGAGGAAGGGAAAAAAGGGGAGGGGATTGGGGAGAGGGGGAGGGGACGCCTGCTCTTAGAACCCCCTTTTGTTCATATCTGCGGACGCTGGCGTCCGCAAATTCCTGATTGGCTGAGCCGTAATGAGTAACATATTGAAATGCGCGTTTCACAAATCAACAACAGTCGAGATGGCAGCGGTAGACGTGGATGTCGTAGAGAGTGCTTTGAGAGATGTGAATTTATCTAGTGGTAGAGAAACTGTTTTAAAACCAGAGCAAGAATCAGCAGTAAGGGCTTTTTTAGCCGACAGAGATGTTCTGGCGGTTTTGCGGACCGGATACGGCAAGACTTTAATTTACCAAATGTTTGTACGCGCGAAGAACTACGAGCTAAAAGGTAATGCGGCTATTCTCGTCATTTCGCCACTGAAAAGTATTATCCAAGACCAGTTGCAGGAGATAGAATTGTTGGGCTACCCAGCGAAAGATTTAGCCAATTTATCGAACATTCGCCGATGTAACTTAGTAATAAAAGAGGGTGGTTTTACCTCATGCCAAAATGCTGCTTATTCCAATAAAGTTGTTTTTACCTACTGGGTAGATTATGCTCTGGAAGGTTCTGCATTTATACTGAGCAAATGTTATTTTAGCCGCATGTTTCACACTGAGAGTTCATGACATACATATCGATTGACCGTAGTTATTGTTTTCTGGTCGGCAGGATTTGCCCTCTGATGCAAGCGCAATTTCTTTGACCTCTTTTGAAGCGTAAAGCTTTTTTTTATTACGGCTGAATAAGGGTTCCAATATTCTCCAAAGTGCCTTCTGGATCTCAATAATTAAGCGCATTTCTTTAGTCCGTGAGTGTAATGTTTTCCTGCAATGGCGAGAGTAGCGACACTTGATTGACAGTAAGCGTAATCGGATTACTAGAAAATTGGTAGGTGTTATGCAAAAACATAGGCTCTTAGAGCAAGCGCTCCCTTCCCTTTTCCCTTTCTCCCCTCCCCCCTCCCCTTTTGCGCCCGCCACGCAGGCTACCGTCCCTATTAATCTCGGCCGGGAAACTGGACCCCTTTCGACTCGAGTGACGAACGCGGATCCGTAATCAATGATTACCTCTAGTTTACACTTGAAAGGGAGAAGGGAAAGGGAAAGCAATGAGCCTAAATGCCCGTGATACAGAAGTGTTCGTATTATTATTGTGTAGAAAATATTGTGAAGCTTGGCCGGTATATTTGACTGAAACTGAATTGTCCAGTCTTCTTCTGCATGTTGTTGGGTATATAAATTGTTTGATTTTTATGGTTTTTTGAGAGAAGAGGAAACTGCAATTAATCACAATAGACCTTTCCACGGTTTTTTTTTTTTTTTAACTTTTGACATGGACAAGTTAGGGAAAATCCGTCGACCCCGCTGGTAAGAGCGCCTTTAAATTAGCAAAACTGCCAAGTTTGAAAGTGATTTGTCGAAAACTAACGAAGATATATATAGGTCCGCAAAGTTGTGAAAATTTACAAACCTTTGTATTGTGGTGGGATGTAAATGTGAAGTTCGCAGATTTTTTGGAGCTATATCTAGCTTCGCTCGCTTAAGACACTTCACTTTGAAACTTGGCAATATTACTAGTTTTAAGGAGCCTCAAAGCTCCTCAAGGTGACGGATTTTCCCTAACTGATCGATGTCAAACGTTGAAAAAACCGTGGAAGGGTAAAATCAAAATAGAGTCATTACGCCTCACCGACCTACAATGTACCCTAAATACAATCATCATAATAACGTAACGCTGAACTTAATTTAAAACTCTGAAACAACAGCACGGAACAATAATCATTTGTCTTCCTTCTTCTGTTTAGTGAAGTGCCTCAGCATATTTTTTGTTTAAATTTCAGCCTCTTAATGGTTCAAACCTTATGGAGAGAATGCCATATATGTCAACTGAACGCTGTGCAAAGTTGATGGCAGTAAGCATGGCCAACAATTTGGATGAAGTCTGGATATCAAAGCATTCACCTCTTGCATCAACCTATTTAAGCCAGTACTCTCCAAACTTCTTTAGATGGTATATTTTGTTTAGTGTATTTAACAATTATTCCTCGAGCCCGAAAGGGCTCTGAGTCAATAGCCCATGAGGCCGAAGGCCGAATGAGCTATTGACTCAGAGGCCATGAGGGCGAGAGGAAAAATTGTTTTAGTGAAATCCAACTAGTTGGTAAAAAAATATCGAGACGAAACAGCTTTAGCTAGATAAAGCTAGACTTTAATCCTTTTTTGCCGCCAAAAAGCCGGCGCTATTCGCTACGAGTGGGCTATAACATATAGCCTAGTAGTACCTTAAACAATCAGAACGCAGCATTGATAATAGACCACTAGCTGGATTTTACTAAAACAACAATATTGAACTTTAAAAGATAAACACTGGTTCGATAACAATAAAGGGCCCGTCTCTTTTACCAAGAAATTCCGGTTGGGGTGTAAATGGAGCAGACGCACACACGTTTTTTACGCGGCGTTCCTCGGAAAATTCTCGTTAAACAGTGAAAATTTGAAAAGGTAGTCCTGTCTTCCCGGTGGGAATTTATCCGGGAGAAATGCGTGTTCCACTTATGACTTTTCACAACAATTCTCCACCATGTTGAATTTGGCCGAGAGAGGTGAATTACTTTCTTTACCCGATGGACGTTTTCGTCGCATTTCCGGACATTTTTGGCAAAAAAAAAAAAATGGAAAACACTCAACAACTCTGCACGTGCATCACACTTCTTCGTCTACTTCTTTTACATTCACTGCACGACTAGGACGTGAAACGTCTTAATGCCCGGTCTGATGGACTGGAGGACGTCAACGAACGACGACAATTTTTTCTCTCTTTTTCTTAATAAATTTGGATGAGTCCTTTAGAATCCAGTTGCCCAAAAAATTCGTCCGGACACACTGAGCGAAGCTAAATAAACGCGATAGAGTTTTAAAGAATCAAAATTCATTTTTACGTGAATTTTTCACTGCCGTTGTCGTAAAGGTAGCTAATAAGCTCCCTGATTACCCCATCATCGATATCGCAACATTAATGACACAATTAGCCATCTAGTCTGTTGTTCACTTTTTTCAAACGACGAATGTAGTTTGATTATTTTATCGTTGTTGCTCATATGGTAACTAACACCTCCTTTGTCTTTTTCTACATTCAGGATTTCGAAGAAGTCTGCTATGAAGGTGACAACAGAGATCTATGGTGACTCCCAGAAGATAAAGCATGAATAGTACCTCTTAAAGACAGGGGGCTCTTAAGGACTTCCCCCACCAAAAAAGTTAAAGATTATGAATGTGTTAGCCAACTCCTCAATTTTGTCAGACACCCTACTATACTTTAAGTATTTTTCGCTTTATAGTAGCCTGTTCTAGGCTCCAAAAATGTATCGCGAAAAGTTGCGCGAAAACCGGTATACCTCATTCCGGTATACGAGCTCCTGGTATACCCTATGATTGGTGAATGGCGACAGTATACTTCAACACTTACGTCAGTCATTTGGTTTCGCGCGCAGAGTCTAGCAAACATGTCGAGCATGTGAATCCCTACTACACCACACTTTTTGACGTTTGACATTTTGAAGCAAGGAACTGTTTTTTACGATGTGGTGGTTGGGGGGTGGGGGGAGGGGGTAGTCTGCGCGGATTGAGGTATTTGAAAAGATGCTTACAGGCTCTCCCCTTCCCTCTTTCCGCCGTTTTTCTCTCGTTGGTTTTTCACCGCTCGCTCGTTTTTTTCGCTCTGCCGCACTGACCGAGAGCTTGGCACAGGGTACTTTACAGCTACTTTGAAAGGAATTTGGATTCTGCCGATAAATCCAGCCGGAAACAGTGTGACGTCATGATGACGACACACCATGTCATTGTGTCAATCAAGTTATGCTTAGATGTTGGAAATGATGAGTACATTATACTTCTACACTCGCCCTGGCATGCAGGCCCTCATCTCACCCCAAACTACAGTGATATGACAGTTGCGATGAACCCATGTACCCTACCGTATAAAGTACCAATCAGCACATCGTCAAAAAGCTACAATCTGTACGGAATGCTGCTGCTTTCCTCAGTACAGTCTGCTGCAAATACAACCACATCACTCTAATTTACTTTCCGTTCTGCACAAACTTCTTGTTTCCTAGCGCTTTTTTGCTCACCTCTACACACGAACAGTCTCCTACCTACATTCAAGATTTAGTAACTCGCTACACACCGTCACGATAACATGAACGACCCCTAACTCTCTAATTTTTCTCGGACTCGCAATCCGGCGGTCCCGGGTTCGAGTCCCGCTCTGGCCACTTGCTGGATTTGTTCTCAGTCGTCCCGAGTTCCCGCTCGGCCACGCTTGTAAATAGCGAACTGGATGCCTCCTGCTGGTTGGGGTTGGTAATCCTGTTATTAAGTTGTATTTGAATTATTTGTTTCAAAGTTTTTGAGTGGAGTGCCTGTAAACTAGCTAGATAAGCTAAGTACACTTTCCACAATTAACAAGCCTTTAAGTCGCCCATTTTGGCGTAAACCAGGTTATGAGCCGCTGATCAGGGTATGGTTTTCAGGCTCATGTGTCTTAAACACGATCAGTACAATTTCGAACAGCGTGTCTTTTTGGACCGGAGGCCTTTAAAAGAGTGTATGTTGGCGATGAATGGTCTAAATATGTGGTACCAACAATATTTATCCAAAAAATCTAATTCCATGATGTTTGTTTGAAAAATTACCTAATAATATTGTGTGCTAAACAATACGAATCAGGGTCAAAAAAGGTCTCTTGTCTTAAACGAGGGTCTCAATGGGGTTTATCGTCAGCCGTCAAAGGGCCTCAAAATCAACCGTCAAAAAAGGCCAAGTTATTTTCAACCGTCTACTGTCAAAAATGCAGGTTTATATTAACCGTCAAAAAGTTTCAAAGTGTTTCAAATCTCACTATTTCAGCTGATTTCCACGGAATTCTTAATTCCGGCTCCTAGAGAATGTCTATCCTGCAAAAAAAACTTCCCGTGTTCTCAAAAACACTCTTTCTAGACAATACAATACCTAACAATCTGCTTATATCTGAAAATATTTCAAATTTCTCCAAGTGGAAGGCCAAGACAACCTTCAAAACACAACAGTGGATATTAACTCATACAGAAGTTAATAATTACGTCAACTTTTGGACTGGTACCACCCCATAGACACCCTCTTAAACAGGGTAGCGAAATAAAATATTTTTTGTCTTAGTTAATCAGGGTCGTGGTTTGAAAGCCCCGGCGGAACACCTCTACCTAAACTACCCTTGAGCCTCCCTCCCCTCCCTCCCCCCCCTTCCAGTTCCTTCCCCTTTGACCTCTTTCGAATCATCCACGAAAGTCACGCGTCTGATCAAACGCTACATGCCTCAGAACCAGACGACGCCACTTAGCATGATGGCTCGAACACTTTTGATTCTCGCAGTTTTAATACCTGTTGTGTACTTCTTACTTGTAAAATATCAGGATGCAGATTTGGTGCTCATGATTTACGAAGTAATAGGTGAAAATCCTGCTGTAGCTTTGCGAGGCAAAGTTGTGTGGATCACGGGAGCTTCTAGCGGTATCGGTGAATATTTAGCTTACGAACTGGCTAAATGTGGCTGTAAGTTGGTGCTTTCTGCACGAAGAAAAGTTGAATTAGAGAGAGTCAAGAAAAACTGTGCAGGTAGGACCAACACCTGATAAAATAAATATGAATGTAAGTCTTTGGTGATGGTGGTTAAAATAGACCAAATAGGTAAGATTAATTTATACGTTAGCGAGGCCAGACTGTGCAAGTCATGTGAAAATAACCACCTGAATCACGCGAGCCATGTGAGTCACGCGAGCCACGCGGAAGCTATAACTCGACCCAGGCGTCTCTTATCATTTGTACGCGATTGCGAATCGTTTGCGAGACACTAAGGAGCATAGTATCTTGATCTGCGAAGATTGTAAGCCTGGTTTTCATATGTCGGGGAAAATCCCAGACGATCGGGGATTTTACAGCTTTCCAACCGTTCCAGATTTTGCCCAGTAATGAAAACTCGAAATCGTAGATATCTCGGATCGTCTGGGACGGACAGGGACAAATCTGAAGAATTGGGAAAGACTTCCGGCGATTATCCAACATATTGACAAAATCTGGAACGGTCGGTAGAAAATGAAATACCCGATCGTCTGGCAATTCCCGACACAGGAAAACAAGACTTTAGACGCCACGACAGCGACGAGAACGAGAACCTCAAAAAAGCAATAGGTTGAATAGGCAAAACAAGAAAGCTGCACGTACATCACGCTTTTTTTTTTCAGTTACATTTCTTTGCCGTCACTACACGATTTCGAACGTTTTATGGGGGACGTAAACAAGTGACGACGAAATTTTTTTCTCTCTCTGAACTTGAATGTGGTTGTCAGGAATTCGGCTCCAAAAGAGTTCGCTTGCATTTGACAAAGAACGCGAGTTGAAATAATCCGAATAGAGATTGAAAGAACGCAAATTCACTTTTTAACTGACGTTTTCGTTGCCGTCGCCTAAAATCACAATTTTAACAAATTCTCTCATCTGACTGGGCTATGAGCAGCCCTGGGTGAACCATCATGCACGCTCTCTTGAGTCTATAAATGTTTAGTAAGTTATTCACTTATTTTACGTGTCGCAAAAAGTCTCGGAAGATCTTGTGTTGTAACCTGTGAAATTTTCAAAAATGCTTAAATGATTTCTGCCTTACTTCGTGTCTATCGCGATCGCTTATTTTGGGGGTATTTGAGTCTCCAGCACCCAGCGTTAGAAGGCCGTGCTTTGGCCTGTGGCGGAGGAGGCAGAAATGATCACATTACTGTTGGTATTAAAAACTGAATGGATAATGCATAATGCAATTCTAGAGCTCTGGCTACCATGCTCTCAAAATATAACTGTACGTGTCTGCTCAAAATTAAAAACAAGCTGAAAATCGGTTGTTTTGACAAATAAAGTCGGGAAGATTTCTCGATATTTTGCGGGCGTTTTTGATAAAACAATTATTCCACTCGAGGTTGTTGGATATGAGATAATCTCCTTATGACGCCGCGCATGTCCATTACCTCGCACGCACGAACTTCATTAATCATACGTTTTTATTTATTCTTGTTTATTTATTTATTTTGCCACTCATGTCTATCTTATATCAATTCTGAAAGGTTAAAGTAGACTAGTAACAGGAAGACCTCTGCAAGACATAAACAATCTTTGACGAGGAATTCAGCGATATAAATATTCTACTTGCAAGCGAATGGCTTATTATCTACGTACTGAGCTCGATCTTTATACTACATGTCTTTTCCCAACGTAACAGCAATTTCACTTGCCCTTGATCCATCGTTTAATGAAGATCAAGATATTCTAGTTCTTCCTCTGGACTTGCAGAAATATGACACTCATGCAAAATTGGCTCAAGATGTCCTCAAGCATTTTGGAAAGGTAACGGGAAACAAGAAATAGCAAGGGCACCCAACGAGAATATAGTTCAAAACCACTTAAACATAGAATTGTTCAACGTATTTTAGTATTTAAGGTGGCTCGACTGGATTTTTTGGGGTTGATACCTCCCAACTTTGAGCATTAACTACGTCGGCATGAGTAAAGATATGGAAAAAAGGTTACCACAACTGTATTATATAAAGATGAAAATTTCTTATGATCTGGGTTTTATTGCAATCGGAGTCGCCATGGCAACGTAATGACGCCATTACGTTTTTCATTTATCTTTGTGTTTCTCTGTTCCAGGAGTTTTTTGAAGAAATCGCTTAAGGGAGTATGTACCTGCTATAATTGCCTCCATTATGGCGTAGTTTGAACAAATTCTATGAGAGCGTTTTCGAAATATTTTGAAATGTAGTTTTAAGAATAATGAAAACAGTGAAATAGCATGCTAGCCTCACAATTCGCTAATATTTTAAGAAAATGATAAGCTTTGAGAACGAGGCTTCATCTCATAGTGGTTTGATTCCATAGAAAACTGCATACGAAAAAAGAGGGGAATTGCTCTAGGCGATCGCGAGTAAGAAGAATTTTATTAACTTGCATTTAGCTGTTTTTGATACAGTTTTTGGACGTAATTTGGTCCATGCCTAAAAATTTCGCATTTTTCCAAAAACCGCTCGATAAATTTTTTTATAAATTCGATAATGCCGAGATCAATCGTCAAGAAATGTTCCCTGCAAGTTTTAAGAACATTGAAAACAGGGAAGGCTTTTAAATAGGGCCTCAGATATAGCCAATTTTCCCCCCAGATTTTGTGTTTACGAGTGAGCGTCCTCATTATTCACTGGCATTGTTTTCAAGTTTCATATACACGTGCACATTTAGCAAAACGATAGAATTTGCATCAAAAAGGACCCTCGGTTACATCTCCGGGATATGCTAATTACCGGGTAAAGAGATTAATGATACATTATAACATCAGAGCAACTCTTTGTGAGAGTTTCTGTGATGTTACAAACCCGAGTAAGATAATTAAGTATTCCATCCTACACGATGAGCCGTGACGTTCACCGTTTCGGCTCTCATTGCTATCTGTGACGACAAGCCAATTATTAGCGTATTCTGGATATTTCTTCGGAAAGTAATCGAGAGTTCTTTTTGATGCAAATTTATATCTTTTGCTAGTTGTGCACGTGCATATGAAACTTGAAAACAGTGCCAGTAAATAATGAGGACGCTCACTTGTAAACACAAAATCTGGGGGGGAAATTGGTTATATTTGAGGCCCTATTTAAAAGCCTTCCCTATTTTCAATGTTCTTGAAACTTGCAGGGAATATTTCTTGACAATTGATCTCGGGATTATCGAATTTATAAAAAAATTTATCGAGCGGTTTTTGGAAAAATGCGAAATTTTTAGGCATGGACCAAATTACGTCCAAAAACTGTATCAAAAGCAGCTGAATGCAAGTTAATAAAATTTTTCTTACTCGCGATCGCCTAGAGCAATTCCCCTCTTTTTTCGTATGCAGTTTTCAATGGAATCAAACCACTATGAGATGAAGCCTCGTTCCCAAAGCTTATCATTTTCTTAAAATATTAGCGAATTGTGTGGCTAGCATGCTATTTCACTGTTTTTATCATTCTTAAAACTACATTTCAAAATATTTCGAAAACGCTCTCATAGAATTTGTTCAAACTACGCCATAATGGAGGCAATTATAGCAGGTACATACTCCCTTAAGCGATTTCTTCAAAAAACTCCTGGAACAGAGAAACACAAAGATAAATGAAAAACGTAATGGCGTCATTACGTTGCCATGGCGACTCTGATTGCAATAAAACCCAGATCATAAGAAATTTTCGTCTTTATATAATACAGTTGTGGTAACCTTTTTTCCATATCTTTACTCTTGCCGACGTAGTTAATGCTCAAAGTTGGGAGGTATCAACCCCAAAAAATCCAGTCGAGCCACCTTAAACGGTAGATATAGGCATATTTTTATCCCCTGGAAATTTTTCATCTGTTCGGATTTCCTAGCTGAAAGTCAAGTGATCCGAAAATTATAGGGATCAAAACTTACCTTTTCGAAAATTTTAGCCAGAAAAAAGGCTCCCGAAAATTCTTGGTGACCTTTTTAGGGTAAAAATAGGCAATGATACCTTTTTTTAGATGTCCGAAAATCCTAGGAGAGGCAGGCAAGCAAGAAATTTTACAACAAATGTTCCGAAAATTCTAGATCTCAAATCGTCTTCCGAACAGATATTTTTCCGAAAATTGTCGTTGGGTGCCCCTGAAATAGGCTTGTAATAATGGCTGATCAATAGAGTGCACTAATATTATGACCAGTCGAGGTTACTGACAGTTATTAAAGCTCATTACAAGGACCTATGAGTATTAAAGGGAACGTCTACTCTTACTACAGAATAAGTTTAAATCGAATAAAATTATGTTGATAAACAAATTTGTTCGTCATTTGTCCTTAAAAAAAGTGTTTATATCAGGAAAAGTGAATTTTAAAATCGCTTATTTTCACTTTCAAATTTCGCGGGCGCCGCCATCTTGAATAATTGTGACGTGTTACGGTTGCTCTATTGTTCTGACACAAAGAGCTTTTGTTTAATAACAATAGGGCAACCGTAACACTTCACAATTATTCAAGATGGCGACGCCCGCAAAATTTGAAAACAAAAATAGGCGAATCTAAAAGTTATTTCTTTCGGATACAAACGCTTTCTTTAAAAATATTTTAGATTGACTTGACTGTAACAGTTATTTCCTGTGACTTAAAGTTATCTTTTTGTTGAAGTGGAGGTCCCCTTTAAACAGTCAAATCGTTGACTGAGGCTTTGTTCATGATTCTATACTGGATACCAAAATAATCAAGGTCGAGGTTTTCAACTGATCATGAGTAGTTTTTTGTCTCGATCTTGATTATTCCAGATATCACCAAACCCGAATCTAATAATTATTGTTTTATTACACATAATTGTTCAAAGAAAATAACGTCAAACACACTGTCGCACGCTGAATCAGTTTTCTTGGAAAAATCATGCCTCCGCTCGCAACCAACACATTAGTCAGTTATCCTATCTGCTAGCAGATACCTAACTTATCTGAGGGTGGTGCTGCTTTCCAAAATTAACTGTATGCCGTTAGCAATATAGTAATAAAGAGTGATAGTGAACGCAATGTGTAATATAAATTACCAGTTATATTGAATTCGGCCTTCGTATGATCTGAGAAACTTATGCAGATCATACGAAAGCCGTATCCAATGAGTGTTTTATTATCCATTCAAGAAAATTCAAACTTTAAAACATGCTTACCTCGATCGATTTTAACCCTCGGACGTACAAGGGGGGGTGGTTGCCACCCCCCTCTGAGGTTTTTCTTTGACAATAAAACATCAGCACCTGACGTTTTAAGTAGCTGTTCGTTTATCCCTCGCACCCATTTTGAGACAAGTGTAGTGAAGATCAGTTACTATGGCTGTGGTACGAGATATGACGTCATAAGTAGCGGGTGGTCAAGCCATTTTTGAGTGAAAATGCTTGTTTTCTCAACTTCTTTCAACAACTTAAAAGTAAAGATTAGGGATGAAATGATGCTAAGTGCTTATTTATGTGTTATTTTATATGTCAAGCACAAAAAATTACCATTTCTTGCGGTTTTAGCCTGATTTCCAATTCTTGATAAAATCCAAGATAACAACCATTGTTGGTGACTTCACAGGCCTCCAGCAGCGTCACCACCCATAAAATATACCTCATCTTGTTGAGAAGATCAAAGGCTTTCCACTGAAGGCAAAATCGCTTCCAAATACTGCAACATATCAAAAACTCTATGAAAGGGTTCCATGAACAACCGCCCCCCCTTCCTTGTACCGCAGTGGGGGTATGAATTTTCGTGTACGTCCGAGGGTTAAGTCTGATCGGTGTTTAGCAGATATTCTTCAAATAGCAGTTGAATAGCCGTTGAAATTTATTTCTGCTGTTCTTGCTGTGTGTTTAGGTAGAAGTTTATCCCGTCGTAAAACGTGTGAAATTTTCTGTCATTTTCCCCAGCTCTATATAAAAAAAACTCATGAACTAACACAACCTCAGATTCCCATAACCAGGGTTTCTCGGTTGCTGTCCTTTTTTGGGCGATAGCCTGAACTTTTGACGTCATTTTACCGGATATCATGAAGAATTATATTAGGTAAGGCATTTGAGTAAGTAAAGAAACGGAGCAATATTTTGAATGGATAATTTTATTAAAATTAGTTCTCTCTCATAAGTTAACAAACAATTATAGTACAGTCAATATCAATTTCTTTCCCTCTGATTTGTTACTTCACCTGATCTTTCTTTTCATGCAGGTTGATATTTTAGTTAATAATGGTGGGCGGACACATATTAGTTTGATAAGAAAGACTTCCTTGGACGTCGACAGAGCTATTCTGGGTTTAAATACTGTTGGCACTATTTCCTTGACCAAAGCGATTCTTCCCCACATGATCAAACGTCGTGAAGGACAGATTGTCATTGTGAGCAGCCTTCTTGGAAAGTTTGGTAATCTTGCTCTCAATCCGTACATTAACTCATATTAAATACCTCTAGAGCTGAATTCCATTCTCACGCTAATTATAAATTTAATATTATGCAGCTTGTGTTGTTAGAATTATTTAATTTTTTACAATTTTTTCCCGCAGGGTACCCTTATCTCAGTACATACTGCGCAAGTAAACACGCATTGCACGTACGTATTCGTCTGGTAACATTATTTACTTTTTTCATCGATATGCTTGCGCCCAAATGGACCTAAGCCCTATACGTAAATTTCCACGTTTTTTCCTCTCGCGACCTTCGTATCAACCCTGGGTATTGAACTTAGTATTTATATGCCATGTCGCCATCCGGATCGCTCTAATACGGGTTCATGTCCCAAGAGGTCTATTAAGAATTTCTTTCTTTGCCCTCCTCCCTCCCCTCATGTACCACAGAGATGTAGCATAGCAATGAAAATTGTTTTACTGTTAATTTTGTATGTTTATGCTTCCTGTTCAGCCTGATTTTGCAGACATCACGGTAGTTGTATTTAGTGATGATTAAAATGTCACACTCGTTCTAATTACTATAAAATTGAATGTATATGAATATAATTAAGTATGAGGAGCCCAATGTTCTACAAGCTATTTAGCTTCTATTGGGCTTCCTCGCCTGACTCTCTATCTATTACAAAAGTGAAGTCACTTAATATTACTTTGCTTTTGAACCTTTTTTTGTAGCTTTTCCTGCCTTGTAAATTGCGCAGTCTTAATAATAATAAATATATATTTTTCATTTTCTCTTTCTGTAATATTTATTTTATGTGGCAAAATGTAAGTAAATAAAAATAAATGGTTCAAGTTAAATTACTACAGAGCTAAAAAAAAGGCCCCTTTATATTTTGGCAATTTTTGAAAGAGCTGCAAAGTTACAGAGTTGTGCAACCCGGTTGTCCATTTCGTACATATGGATACGTTTCATCCAAAACAAAAATCTTAAAGTTCATGGAAATTCAGTCATGAACCGCTGTTTCCAAAGCACCCCTTATTTATTGTCTAGGAAAAATACAGCAATGATTTCCTGTTGAAATCAGTGATATTAAGTCTCTGTCCAGACTATATTAGTTAGCTATACATAGAAACACTTCTGAAGACAAAACCACAAAAATCGCGCCGATCTCACTGTTATTATGGATCCCTATCCGGTATGATTTTGTGGTGGCGCAAAGGCTATCCGGAACAGCTAGTATGAACATATCCTAATTTCTTCACTAGGGTTACTTTGACACAGCGCGTCTTGAATTGATAGAGTACAACATTGGAGTCCAGATCATCTGTCCAGGACCTGTCATGTCGGACGTATTCAAGAATGCTTTTACTAACGACATTAACAGGGTAATAGCGTTTTGTTATTAGAGAGCTTTAGATTCGGTGACGAGGCCGACTATGATAGCAAGTTTTCGCGTGTTCTCTAGAGATAGAAACCCCGGAATGCTCTATTGCGGAGCTTTTCTTCACAACAAACGTAGGTCCTCCTATTTCTATCTAGTTTATTGAAGGAATTAAAGCTCTTGCCCGATCGCTAAATGATATAATTTCTCGCATTTGATAACTTATTTTCGTCACTACGACATTGTCGCTAATCCGTAGTGAAATGGCGACGGCTATCGCGTTTTCCCCAGCTGGTTCACGCGTTCACTACTTTGTACTGGCACAATCTCGTTCTCGTAGTCGTCTTCGCCTTCAAATTTAGAGCTCTCTAATACAAGATGTTAAAAACATGTATATACACCTCATTAACTATCATTTTTATGTAGACTGTCTTACTTCTAGGCTGAAGGATAAAATTCATATACAGTTAATTAAAGTGTCTACTTAGTAAAGACAACAAGAGGAATGGGCCCAAATGTGCTCAATACAGAAGTGATGGTATTGAAAATCAACAGAGTTGTCCGGCGGGGTGCTAAGCCCCTCTCCCCCTCCCCCCACTTATAAGAACCGCTCATTAAAGGCCAATCGACCTGTAAACAAAAAAGACATCCCCTTTTAAGCCCCGCCCCCTCCCTTTTAGGGTATAAGTCACCCTCTAGCCTGCATCGAGATGAATTGGATGTTTTACGTCGTTTTAAAGCCAAAAAAAGCGAGTAAATTCAAAAAGTATTTGATTAGCACTACTATGTAGCTTATAACAACAGTCCGGAACAATAATTATTTTCCTAATCTATTCTGTTTAGCGAAGTATCATCAGACAAAATTTACCTCCGCATACAATATTATTTGTTTGTATTTCAGCCTCTTGATGCATTGGTATTGTCAAATGTTATGAAGAGTTTGCCATTAATGTCAACTGAACGCTGTGCAAAGTTGATGGCAGTAAGCATGGCAAACAATTTGGATGAAGTCTGGATAGCAAACCATTCAGCTCTTGTACTACCTTATTTAAGCCAGTACTTTCCAAACTTCTTCAGATGGTATGTTTGACTTTGTGTTTAGCGACAATAGGAAGCCTAAGCAATCAAGACGATGGTAGCAACGAGAACGTCAAAAAACATATATATGTATATATCTGTCTGGATTTCATGCAAGCTGCCTGTACTGAGTCTCTAGACGGTCAAGTCCAAGGAACCATTAGTCACCCTCCCCACCCATGAAGCTTATGACTAGTCAATCACTTCCCTCAAGCTCTGCTCTGCTCTGATCTGCTTGTAGTGTTATGATTATGAGTCACCGCATTGATTTGGCTGGCCTAGGCCACAGGAAGAATTCTCTGACTTTGCACTGCTTTCTGACATAAAACTCTAGTCAAAATGACAAAATCTCCCCTCCCTACCCCTCTGGTTTTCACGCAAAACAAGGAAGCCACCCACCCACGAATAAGCCTGGGCTCTCAGCTGACACCTAGCAAGACGGCAAGCTTCCTGGTTTTTTTGCGGCTACACTGGCTTGAACACGGGCGAAGCCCTTGTTCAAGCGAAAACTTAGCAGGCACCTTTTAGAAAAATCACACGGATATATATACGGCATTTAATAAGCAATAAACAGAACTGTACGTGCATCACCCGTCCTGGTACAGTCGAACCTTCACAACGGCCACTTTATTTTGTCCCGCGGCGGACTGTCCATACATTTACTCTTATTTAAACCCCTTTACAACGGCAACGGCCACTAACACATTTTCCCAACTGCCAAAATAACCTCTCGACAAAAGACAGTTTTTTTCAGCGGCTGATCAACCTCGTCCCCAGGGCTTTTCCCTTAAAAAATGGGTGGAGCGCGCCACCCATTTTTTAAGGGAAAAGCCCTGGGGACGAGGTTGGCGACTGATGAAAAAGTCAAGAATGGTCACGAATTGGTACGTTTATGATCAATCGCGCGGTAATCGTATTTTGATTTTGCTTCATTTATACTGCTGCAGTAAGCAAAATTGTCTACGATACTTATAGCGAATGTTGGGAACCTTGCTCGTTTTGTCACGTTAAAATATTGATTCGATTTCAAGACATAATTCAAAAGCTTTCTGTGCATTCTATCTATATACATTATATACCATTGGATTACCATGATTATGGGACACAGTAAGCATGAACTTAACACAAAAAAACGTATACTCTTTGAAAAAAAAATTGTCATGTAACACCCCTACCTCCGAATAACGGCCACTTTGATTTCTTCCTTCCCCAAGTACATTTCTTTGACGTCCACTGCATGACACTACTCGGCGACGTGAAACGTCCTAAAGCGACGTTTTATGGAGTACATGAACAGAAAACGACGAATTTTCCTCTCCTATTTTGAGCTTTGACAGGGAGTATAAGAATTCAATTCCTGGAAAATTCGTCTACACTTAGCAAATTGGGTGAGGCTAAATAAACGCCACCGAGTTTGCAAGAACCAATTTTAACCTCATCAACTCGAACAAGGACAGTTATCGGTCAGTAAAGGCGATTAGCCCTAATTCCAGACATGACATTTTAATCCACAATTTTACTTACTTTCTAATAGATTGTTAATAGTAAGCTTACAACATTGACCATATCATTTAGCCCTCCCTCGTATTTTCTGCACTTAGGAATTCGAAGAAGTCTTCGATGAAGGTGACAAGACAGGTGTTTGACCTTCCTGAAGACGAAGCCTGAATTATATATCAATTACGAGGGGTGAAGCGATTTAGTTTAACTGAGGATGGCTGGTATACCACTTCAAACCTTGTAGAGTGTCCATAAAAGCGTTCCTGTAAACAATTTAATTCCCATTTTGGCGATTAAAAATTCGATTGGTCAGTTTCATTCCGAAAAAATTCATTCTTGGTATATTGTATGAACGATCCTTGCTAGAGTGTGGATCGTGATGGGCTATGAGCAGTCTTTTTTTTTTTGAGTCCGTCGAGCGAAATGCTTTGCCGCTCGCGATCGAGGCGCGCGTGCACTCCCATCACTAAATCTTAAGAAAAACAAAGACCACTCGCTCGCAGTCTAGGATCGTGCATTGGACACCTGAATCTCGCTCGATTTTGCAAACTACAATCATGGCGGCCTGCTTATCTGGCCGAATTATTTTACGCGCGTGCGAGAAATTGGGCGAAGCCGCCATTCTCGCGTCTCTTCCCAATTCTCCTCACGCCCTCGCAGCTCCTCAGTCTGCCAATCTTTTGCTCGTGCTGATGATCCACCGACTGCTGAGGCTACAATCATAGAATTGAAACATGGAGTGGTTTCTGTGAACTTTGTGGCTCCAGTTTCCCCTACCTTGTGCTTCCGCCAGTGGCCTGCTATCAGTCGTCGGAAGAAGAGGGCAAGGCAGCGAAAAGGAGAGATAAGATTCGCTGTTTATTCCCACCTCTCAGTTTCCCTATTCGGGCCTGCCACGCGGGTTACTCCCAGCCCCTTGTTCGCTTTCTCCCCAGACTCCCTCACCACTCGGCGATCAGCAACCCCTCACAGGATTGGACCTAACTGTAAACAACTAAAGATCATAAAGGGCATTCCACCGAATAATTGACTTGTATTAGAGTGATTCCTTGACCATATCAATGCAAACTGCAAGAAAAGCAGTGTAATTATTACTCCTCAAAATCTTCTCTACCATTTTTTTACCATATGCGTTGCCTGAGAACAGAAAAAGTCCGCGATGGAATTCATTTATCGAATATTAGTCACCTTCGACATGTTTGGTTGGTGCACTTATCCACGTTTCATCCACCGAAAGAAAACTATCTTTATATTGGCTTTAGTTACATCGGCTCTAATAGTACTGACTCTGTTTACTTTTCCACGGGGAACACCAGTGATTTCAGAGATGTCTTTGTACGGTGCGAAAGACTCCGACTTCAGGCCTGTCCCTTACACAAGATTAGCTCCATGCGAGCGAAAACCTGAAGGGGATATCAACTGCCCTGACATTCGTAGCAATGGAACCACACGGCTTCGACAAGGTCAACTCGTCCTAACCAGAATTCTAAGAATCTTTGATCTTATAGCTAAAAAGCATGGCATAAGATACTGGTTGTACAGAGGGACTTTATTAGGCGCTGCACGTCATAATGGACACGTCCCTTTCGACAACGACATAGATATATGTATTCCTAAAGAAGACTATGAGAAGTTTGTTAAATACGGCGTCAAAGAACTTCCTGAGGATATATTTTTTCAAACGGAAGAAACGGACCGCCACTGGGAAATTCTACCTTTTAGCGGCTTGCTCGGAAAATTGCGGGACATGCGGAGTTGCTATGGCTGTGGCAGGGCTGGTAGCTGTAAACACAAAAATGGCTTACAATTAGACATGTTCGTTGTTGAAATGGACTCTAGTGGTAATTTCTTAGAACTATTCTCTCACTCAAATTTGTTTCGTCGAAGATATATTTACGGCCCTTATGTAAGAAAACCGAGCGATATTTTTCCATTGGCAGAATTGAATTTCGACGGCTTTCCTCTTCCAGCTCCGCGAGAGTGGAAGAAAATTTTGCACTCATTCTACGGCGATTTTATGGTGATACCAACAAATAAACCAGTCGGGCATTTAAATTCAGATCCGTTTCACAGTTGTGACGAGATGCAATGAGGCGTATACAGAAAGGATATACCATAAACTGCTGCTTGTAAATCCTTATAAGCCCTAGGATTATATATCTTGGTTAGGGGTTTTACGAGCGCTAATAAATGGAGGAGCTTACAATGACTTATAATAAGAAACTCTGAGGGAAAGCTGATCCTACCCGAAGCTAAGCCACTTCGAAACTGGAAGCTTCTCTTACAGCGGGGCCATGTTATGGAATAACTTGCCCAAAAGGTTCTTTTGAACGAAATATCAAGAAGGTAGCTGATATTAATATCGGATTCCCACACGGCAATCATGTAAAGCAGTTGTAATTAGTTTTAGCTTTACATACATACAGTGGCCGTAGATATATGTATTCCTAAAGCAGACTATGAGAAGTTTGTTAAATACGGCGTCAAATTTATTCGGCCAATATTTCGACTAGACAAAACTAGTCATCATCAGGGGCTACAAAAGCTAAGTGAGAATAGAGTAACTCGGTTGGTCGAAGTACTGGGCAAATACTGAACTTGTAAATTACCAACCCTTAGCTGTCAGATCAGCCTTGCCTTCAATTTTAACTGTTATTTTATATTGCTGATCCTGATCTACAGCAAGATACGGCTTTCCCTCGCCACTGTTCGGTCTAAAGTGGTACGGGCTTACAAACTGTGAGTTTAAAACCAGCAGCACGGTATGAAACTGCTGAAAAAAACAATAAATTTAAAATGAGTCCATTATTATAGCGTCATAGTATATTTTCACACAAGAAATTACAATAAGAAGGAAAGCAACAACGGCTATGAACATGTTGGAATGCAAAAAGGTGCTATTGATTGGTCCATGAGTTTAAAATACATTTTATCGCGTACACGGCCTTTCTGTAGGATTATGCATTCTAATACATTCTATATACAGTTGGGACCAGCGGTTGCTTTAGTCACTTTAGTGCCAGCAGTTACTTAAGTTCCAGGCCCTCGCTCCCGCCTTTAAGTTTAACAACTGTCATTCAAGGCTTAGCTAAACGTTCGAGCCGTTTCAAACTTTGCGCAACAACATCATGATGCAACAAGGTGTGCAAACGGACGCAAACTGTAACATCCAACAATGTTGGCAGCGTGGCTGGACTTGCAATTCGGAGACCCCTAGTTCAAGTCCCGCACTGACCGCTTGCTGGATTTGTGCCGTTCAAATACAGATCTGCCACGCTTGTAAATAGCCAGCTGGTTTGCTTCCGGCCAGTTGAGATTCTTAACCTTGTTAAGTGTGATTTGAAGTATTTGTTTCAGGCATTTCATTTTCTCGGCCCCACTAGCAGGGTAACTAGCAGAATTATTATTATTTTTGTTGGCCAACAATGCTGCGTCCATTTGCGTGTGTTTCAGACTGGCTAACACCATCATCCATGGACGCATTCGTGGCCTGGTAACAGGGGGCGTAGTAGGCCCCAGAAAAGCTGAATGGCAGACAACTGCGAATTAACACATAGTTTCACAAGCTATTAGACTTGCTAAGAATCAACAGAGAGTTAAAAATGAGCAAGATCATCTCATGGAATGAGACAGTATCAGAGCGTGTCTACGGACCTAGAAGTTTTTGGCGTAAAAGGGGGGATTCTATTTTTAAAATAATTAATTTTGTATTTCGCGTAGGGAAAGGGATGAACAAACTTACTGAGTTACTACTTGTTTTTATAAAGTTACCGGTATTAGAAGAAAATGTTTAAAGGGAAGGAACCGTGTCTAAGACAAATGCAAAGTTATTAACAACCTAAATACGTCTTGCAAAGAAATGGCTTTATTTCTAGTATACAGAGAAGTCTTTCTAGTTTTTCAACTAGCTAGTGCTAAAGCCGATGCTATTTCCGTCTAAAAATCACTTATTCCGTCTAAAATCACTTATTTCAATTGTTTACAAGTATCAAGAGGGCTTAAACTGAGTCATGTACTCATCGATTGTCGATTGTGTTCGTAAGAGCTTTGATTATAAAGTTATTTTCTGCCTGCCTTGTAATACGGCAGCTCATTTCTGTTGGAATTGTCGATACATCGGCACATGCATTTATAGGAGCTACGAATACAATAGCCGAAGTTGTAAACCTTCAAGCATTTGTAGAAAAATGCGTTGCACCAACGACAGCAATCGAAGGTTTGTTTGCAGACATACTTCTTTGGTGGTTTACCGTAATAATTACTCGATGCTGATCGGCATAAAATGGGATAATTTTCGTAGCTGAGGTAGTTGTGTATGTCCTAAAAAATAAAATAAAACAACTAACTAAATAAAATCGTATCTTAAAGGTCATTGGTCTACCGTTGAAGTTAGCAAAATACAAATATGTTGAGCGATATTGTCAAAGGAAAGCACACTAGTCAGGGTAATAAGACTGTCACAAAGATATAGGTATTTTCCTTGGTAAAATAAATTGATTTCGTGCTTTGCAAAGTTACTTCGATTTGACTGTAAAATTCGCATTTTGCTAACATTTCTCTAGATCTGTGAAAGCTAAAGTGAAGGCATTTTTGTTAAATTTCTTTTTTCCTCTCTGATTTCTTCATTTAAATATGGTATGTAGTACTGACTCAGTGTCTGGATAAAATGGAAACGAGGCCTTTGGTATGTGATTTTATCAACATTCTGTGTATATTAGGTACATTTCTTGATTCCGAGACAAATGCGTGGACGTTCGAATTCTTAGGGCGTAACCATTTAACTAAAGTCTTTAGTTAGAAGTTCGGAATTACTTTCAATTGATTTTAAAGTATTTTACAAATCGAAATTTAGAGTTTATCTCAAAGTTTGACGTCTTGCCAGTAGTTTTTTTTTTTTTTTACTTACCCCGAGTTTGTACGGAACTTGACCATGACGAAGTTTCTTGCATTCACCTCTACAATCACAGCCGTGTGGGTGCGGAAGGACGGGCCTTACTAGACTCTGTTGGGCTGGAGCTGGATTTGTCGAATTCTCAGGGGGTGGTGGAGTACTTGTCGAATTCTGCGCATCTCCTTGGGTAGCAATAGTAGTCAATGCCACAGCGACAAAGTAGGCAACCAAATAGCCGGACTTCATGTTCAATGGAAAGCCAACGGAGGGGACTGAGAATCTGTGCGTACCTCGTCAGCTCAAACTGCTGTCGTTGCTGGACTGACTGAATGTGTTTTGGGTGTGTAAAAACCTTTTATATCAAGAGAGCGGAAATCGAAACGGTCCACTCTTTGCATCTAGCGAATGATTTGTTAAGAACTTTAATTAAACTTCTTAATATTCATAATACGTAAATGTTTTAAGCTGTTAAAGTGTTATTACGATCACTCTCACGTAGCTCTTTCTGCTTCTTAGTTCGCTGGAATTTTTTCCTGTTTAGGTTAGTTTCGTTTGGCCTTTGTTCCCTCATCGGAACAGGCCTTTTTTGAAAGTACACTTGAAACTACAATGCTAAGAAACCGTGAACTTCCCGCAAATCGAGCATACGTACCACAAAACTCGACGCAGTTGAATGGATTTTTTTTATTTTTTCGCATTTATACTATGCTAAGAAAACTAATGAGTAATGAACTAAGTTCATTAACGAGCTCACTTCTATGAAAAATAAGAGTCATATTCTTGCATAACTTTCCCCGTTAAATGAATTGCAAGCTAGACATTTTTTTTAGACAATAAGATAGTATGCTGTTTTTACAATTACGTATACCTTAACGCTAAAAAGTGGAGGTTGCATACAATCTAGAAAGACACGTTTCTGTCCCCCGGCTGATAATTTTCTTTTGTCGTGTCATTTGCGTAAAACAAGCAAGTTTCTACCGTTTTTGTTATAATTAGTGAAAGGGTTTAATTATTATAATTGTTCTTAATTTGTCCAACTGCAGGCCGGATTGACGCCGGGGAGGATGGTCATCAAAACTCTTTCCTTTCAACGTATATACAATTGAGATGCATAGTCATGTCTATGTGAGTCTTTTTGACTACCTATATATTTAATTGCGCTAGACAAGTATGTCTCACGGACTGTAAAAACCACGAAACGGACTACAGTAAAATCACGTACATTTCAATCAATGAGGCGTTCACTTTCCTTTAAAACATATACAAGGGAGTCGGTTACATATAATTCATCTTTGAGTTTACTTAGTGATTTTTCATTGCCATTTATAATTGATGAACTGTAGTTTGGTTAGAATCAACTTTCTTGGCAAAGGCATTAAACAGATATTGTGTCCCGTCCCGTAATTAAATGTTATCGAAACTAACCATCATTTGGTACGATTTCTATAGCGGAAGGCAGGGATAAGGACAATTTTCCGGTTTGGCTAAGGCGTGAATGCGTTCTCAATTTGTAATAAAACTGTCTCTGAGCATAAAGCGAATGAGTCAATTCAATATCTTATCAGCATAGTATCATGCTTTTGAATTATATTGAATTTACTTACGAATTGCTTCCTTTCTTGAATTCAAATAAGTCTAACGGTCTTTTCAGTTTGCTTGCATGAGTATTATAATTATGATTATAATTATTAATATTGTTTGTTATCTTTCACTTGATAGCCTTTGGATATGAAGGCTAGTCAACGTGAAGTTTAATAGAAGTTGTGAAACGTTGTTAGTGACCGTAAAAAATTTTACGCCAAGAAAAACTAAAAATACATATTAATGCAGAAAAGAATGTCTTCGAAACAAGGTCACATGACTGCCACTGTGACTTCAATTTTGTACAACTACTTAAACCTTTTGCGATCTGTGTAAGACTTTATCTGGAGTAGGAAATTATCTTGATCGCTTTTGTTTTTCCTCTCTAGTTATTGTTTGACGTTGAGTCGATCGGAGTTTTAAATTGCGAGATAGGAGTTTTATATAATCGGCGTAAGATAGGGTTTTGTAATTTCTGATAATACACAAAAATAGACGACACAGCTAAGAAAATGAGATAGTTTTTAAGGATTTGGAGCAATAAAATAGATAACAATCTTTAAAGAAGTTGAAGTGATAAGATTTGATCCTCCAGTTCAGGGAACGACCCAAATTAACACCACAAACAAGTCTTAAGTTTAACTTGTACTTTTTATTTTGTGTGTATCTCATACAACAAGAAAGCTCTTATGAGTTCAGAAAGAGGAATGCGCAAAAAAGCTACAAAATTACAGCAGATGGCTGACGAACTCTTTGACAAGGGCTAGTTTGAAACGCTACAGAGTTCTGTTGGTCTTTTTATCTGTCTCTTTCGATCTCTATCCCACGATCGGTGGAAATCTCTTATAATTCTCTGGGGGATGGTGCTTGCCCAAACATGTGCACATACAGAGGTAACTCTTTCGATAGCAGAATGCTGGGCCGCCTTTCCAAAAACGGAGTTGCTTGTAGCATTTAGCATATTTCGCATTACAGGCTCGGCAGCAATCGAAGAGGTACAAACACAGCCAATTGCATCGGTGCTTGTAGGAGAAAACAACTGTAGACGCCAACACGCAGTTTATAGGAGTTTGCTCATATTGGAAGAAGCTTTCGTTTTTCTGTAAAGGAAACGGAAATTAATGTCATTGAAGGTAATATTAAAAACAGACTAAAGATGCATTCAATTCCGAGTGGTCGTAAACTTTCTGTTCTTTTGTACTTTAGTTGCAAAACTGTTCTTTGTTCATCTTGAGGGCAACTTATCACTAAAAGAAATATGGGTCGAAACTTGAGAGCTGTTTACTAGTGCTTTCAGCCTGTGTTTTAAACTCAAAAAATCACTTTAACAGAACGCTGACATTACCTGCAAATAGTATGGCACATTTAGTTTATCGCACTTTGGTTCACAGAGGGCCAAGCACTTTGTGGATTCGTCGCCTTGCTGAGTACTGAGCTTTGAAACAAGCGCAGACGAATCGTCTTCTTGCAGGTTTAACATCCCTGGCTCCGGCAGATGGACCCTGTGTTCCGGGCGGAACATTGTCCTGACATGTTCTTCAGTAGTAAGAGCGTTCGCCATAAAAATGGCAAGAGAAAATGTAGCGAAAAAACTGCACGCTTTCATGGCGAGTTTGCGAAAGAGACACTGTCTGCTCAGTGAGGTGATCTATGGTCCGCAAGCGTCATTCGACTGAAGGTTTGACTTTGTTGCAGAGGGCATTTATATCACCAAACAGGAAGTTAGTCATATTTTAAATCATTATATTCTATTGCGTATTCAGTTGTATTATCACTATAAGTGGTTTTGACATCACATCCAGTTATTATTGACAAACTTAAGTACAACAGCCACGGGCATTTGACCATCCCATGGCTCATTTAACTTAAAGGGAAGAACTAAACTATTGCAAAACGAAAAGGGAAGAACAAACACAGCAGAAATTTTAAGCGAAGAGGAAATAACAGCCTCATTTTTCTTATGATCAAAGTAGAATTCATAAAGTTACTTTGACAGAAGACTCTTCTCGCTTCACTTCTTTAAACGTGCGCTAAAATCCCTCGACCATGTCATAAATGCTCTTACTGAGTTCATCTGAACTTAAAATCCATTGTTGATTGCAACGATTCAAAATAAACTGTTTCTCTTCCCGAGGTCGAGGTTCTCCTTTGCTCTGACATAATAAGTCTGACTCTTTCTTTCTTTCTTTCTTTCTTTTTTTTTTTTTTGAAAATAAGAAAAGGACATACGCATATTAAAACCTATTCGGGCGAATTATTCATAAAAAGGAAATTCAATCGAAGCTCTTCGTGAGCGCTCCAGAATGTGACCGCGACAATGAGCCTCAATTTGGTAACTACTTACTTGTCTTCCTTTTATTTCTAAGCTCCCGAAAGCGGCCACTCGATTATTCAACACGGATTAGTAAAAAGTACACACTACTTGAACTCTTTTACCGTAATATGACTTTCTCTAATGATATATTCAAGAAGAAGGAGGGTAAAACTGACCCTGAATTAACATTTCAACAAGACTTTACGAGTGAGTTTTGTGCTATGAAATGAATGCAATGATCTCTTCACAATGTAAAAGCAGTTTAGCAACTCCTTTCTTAGCCCGAAAAAAACAATATGAAGAGAGAATGTTGCACGGTTAAGGAAAAACTCTAGTTACGGGCGCTTCATCGAATTTCCGAAGGCTTGAGACTGTTGACTGTATAAACGTTATTCAAAGCAGTTTTCTGATATCGAAATTTATTTGGTGTTATTTTACATATACTAATGTAAAATTATAGATATTTTATATACATGATTAAGTATATGTAAACTTATCCATAGCAATTTTCCAAAAACAAAGGAGGAACCTGTCGAACACTTTGGTATAATAGATCCGAGCAATTCGAGAACGACATAAACTGCTTCATACACACGAACAGTCGGTCTGCTCGTTAGGATAGCAGAATGTACATGTGCATTAAATACTCGTAGACGGTTAATTAAATTTATCGTTTTCAATGCAATCGATCTATAACTGACTCACGCGATGTAACCGTCTTGCACTATTAAACAAAGCTGATTATCAATAATAATTAAAAAGCTTAACCATGCAATTTACTGTTGTTTAACTTCAAGATTACTTCTCTTTTGATTCAAGTTTACTAGAATAGTCCTACTTCAGAATTTATCCGCAGACTCCACAGTTACAAACACTTCTTAGATAAAGAATAAGATATTCTTACTGAAGGGTCACCACAATCAAGCATTCCACTACAAACTGACACCTCTCGAGCCATTAAAGTTCTTAACTAAGAAACTCGACATCTTAGTAAACTTTTTGTTTTTTCTCTTAAGGTGTTTTTCTCTTAATTATTGTTAAACATTTTCACTCAAACAGAGTTTTCTACTCTCTACGTGCAAAAATTCCTAGCGATTTCCGCCTATAAGGATGTATTATTTCAAATGAAACAAGAAAATTCCTTTAGGGCAAAATCGCGGTCGGACTGACCGTGGTAATTGCTGCGTGGTTCAGGAGAAATAGATAATCAATATAACTTTTTTTCAGAAGAAAAGAAAAATTTAGAACTTTTGTAATTACATGTACTTAAAAAATTTAAATAATAACACTCCATTATTATACATTGTACTCGCTATCTGTCTTCTCATTGGCTAAGAGCATACCGCTAATTTTGGAAAATCAACGCAACCTACAGATTAGTTAGTGATAACTGACTAATCTGTAGATTGCGCGAGCAATAACAATATCAATTCGGGTTCCTTGCGACGGTGTGTTTGTCGTTATTTTCTTCAAAACAATGTATAATAAAACAATCATTAGATTCGGTTTTTGTGATATCCTAAATAATCAAGGTCCTGGTAAGTGTGTTAAGTGATAACACTTAACCTCGACCTTGATTATTCCGGATATCACAAAAACCTCATCCAATAATTGTTCAATATCTGCTTAGCTGTATGTTTCAAGTACGTTAAGTGTTATTTTAGACCCTACAGTACGAATTCCGTCGAATTTAATGTTCCCACATTTACTATTATATGAAAATTTTAAATTCACATTTTTAAATCATGACGTGGATTTCAAATTGAAAAATATGGAACGTTCAATGTCCTACAAAATAGACCCGAATAGTTTAAAAAGCGGCACTTTCGTAATTTCAATGAACATGTCCTAAAATAAAGTTCACACCCCAGTTGTTCATGAGGTGCCCTGTTCACCGGATAAATCACTATCCAGTGGATAACGCAACTGGTTTTCCTAAAACTTATTCGCTGGATAGTGGTTTATCTAGCAGATAGCGTTATCCACCTTTTAACAACTGACAGTAGAACTTAATTACGCGATCGAAAGTTAATGCAAAATGTATAAGTCCTCTATAGCTTGTCTCATATATTTAATTTTTATTGTGCCCTGTACTTTAATTAAGATATATTTTATGTTTCGCTATTATGTTCAAGCGTCATGCAACTAAAAAACGTCATGCATTTAAATATTAATACCTTGTTTAATTGAACATGGAAAATTCCTTTACGGTAAAAAGTGTGGTTCAAACTAATGAAGTTCGTAAAAACTTAAGTCTTTAGTCAGCTTCAACAAAAATCCAAAAGAACCTCCCTGTAATATTCTTCAGAAGGTGAAGTTCTTATTTTAAGCTTGACCAAAGTTTATCTCAACAGTTACCGTAATTTTAATGTTTTTTTCCATTGCATTCATGGCTTCATGATTAAGTCAGTAGACGGGATTCTTACAGAGAAGCGTGTATATTCAAATTAAAGCTAGGCGTTGAAGAAACTTTCCTGTGGTAATTTTTTTTTTCGAAAGAGGTTTCTGATTTATTCGAGTCCGTGATTAAATGTGGCCACGATTTAAATCAGAAAAATATACCTAGCAGTACTTAAAGGTGGTTTACCCGTCCGAGTTTGCCTTTTGAGTTTGGCGGTGGATGACTCTTCTTAACAGTTTCTCTGATTCATTTGAAAGCTACGGAATAAGTTCTCTGGAATCGTTGTGGCAGACTAGTTACCAGTTATCGTGTGCTAAGAAATTTTTAAGCTAAGTGTCGATGAGTGTTTAAGTTGATAAGTGCTGTGGAAAGGAAGGGGCTGGCAAACTCGGAGGGGGACTCCTTTGAAAAGGGACGCGGATATTTGTTGAAAAATTAAAATCAAATTAGTTGCAAAACCAAAAAGGAAACACACAAACAAAGCAGAAATTTTACGCCCAGCCTGATTTTTTCTAATGATCAACGTAGACTTCATAAAGTTACTATCATGACAGAAGACTTTTCTCGCTTTACTTCAATTCGCTAAACGCGCTCTAAAATCCCTCGACCATGTCGTAAATGGACCTGCTGAAAGTCCATTGTACAGTTAAACGATTCAAAATAAACTGTTCCTCTTAATTCCCAAGGTCGAGGTTCTCCTTTGCTCTGACACAACAAGACTGACTCTTCCTTTCTTTCTTTTTTTACTTTTTTTTTTTGAAAATAAACAAAGGACATGATTACACTAAAACTAATATTCGGGCGCTATTCATAAAAAGGAAATACAATCGAAGCTCTATAATACCTGTAATATATCTGTAATATATCTGTAATACCTGGACAAAACAACGTAAGGAACATGGAATATGCGTCAGTTACAGGCCTGATTGCTATGTGACCGTGCCGACGCCTATTTTCCCTTCGTACTGTAACCGGTAAACACCATTTTTTGAAACATCAGTCACTATCAAGAACATTCCTGTTCTGGACTACACTCGCCCGGACGATGGTATCAGTTCAACGTACATGTGCTATGATATAAAATCTATCCTTGTTCAGTTTTGTCGTTCGAGATCTCCACTTTTCATGAGTTGACTGAAGATTGCCATTTCCTTCGATCAGCTTGCAACGGACTCACTCTACTGTTTAATTGGTCTCCAATAGAAGCCAAAATTCGCCCAATTTCTTTAGTTTTAGCTTCCTGGCTTGTTGCAAATGGGGGGCTGTTCTTTTTCTCTTCCTTCGATCCAGATGGCTTTTTGTTAGCATTCTCCATTTCCACAGCTTGTTTCACCTAGTCTAAAACATAACAAGACTGTCCTATTAAAACTTAACACATTTAGTCTTGAAACTGGCTAATGAAAACGCCCGCTAACGTGTACGATGGATGTATGAATTTTTTTGTCCGCCCGGACGAAAAAATGTGGCCATTGTAGAGAGGTTGCCGTTAGCAACGGTTTGACTCATTGTACTAAACCTCTTTTTTTAATAGTTCTTCATATTTAGTGTGCTTGTCTCTAAATACAAATCTGATGGCTCGGTCGTTTATTTTCTCTGACTTGTCAGTGTGGCCTTTGCAGCAAAAGTGCCACGTTTCGGAACAATGCTAAAATGTTAAAATGCGGGACAATGAAAGATAAATACAAATCACGTCTAAAATCGAAAGGTAACATTTTTTCATGCGCCTGATTATCGCTAGTTTCCAACGAGCAAAGGTACCGTTTATCGTGAAGGACGTGAGAGAGACTGCCTTACTGGAAAGAAGTGATGGATAAACTTAATGGCATTTAAGTAATGAGCCATTTCATTAGGAACTTTTATATTTATTTGGATTGTCAATCAAGCCATACTGTCACGTTAAATATTATGTTAGCCTGTGTTCAGAGGGGAGGGGTGGGGTCTATTTATGGACTAGTTTTATATCTTACGCTAGGTAGGTAGGTTCCTGTTTCGGTGATATTGAACACCATATAATTTGCGTAAAGCCGCAGTGCGCGGTTTGTTTTTCTGACCTTTAGATAAAAATTGACAAAGTTTACGTTATCCTTGCCTAAGAAAACATGTTATTTGTAGTTGTATACAGCAAAATACTACAGGGAAAATTGTAACTCTTCACACGAGCGGCTCCTGATTGGTCTGTGTAACAAAATTTAAAATAGGGAGCTTTAGCAGCGACGAAGGCGACGGCAACGAGGACGTCAAAAAAGCAGTAGGTTTATTACGCAAAACAACAACTTTGCACGTGCATCACGCTTTTTTGTACATTTCTTTACCGTCCTTGCACGACTACGACGTGAAAATGCCTAAATGCAAGTTTTATGGAGGACGTAAACAAGCGACGACGAATTTCTTTTTCTCTCTCTAAAGTCGAGTGCGGTCCTCAAGAAATCAACTCCAGGGAAATTCGCCTACACTTGCCATTTTCAGCAAATTGGAATAAACGCGACAAAGATTGAAAAAACGGGAATTCATTTTAAAACCGACGTTTTCGCTGCCGTTGCCGTCGTCGATGCTAAAGCTCCCAATTTTTCATTATAGCGCATATTACAAGTGAGAACGTTTTAAGCGATAGATAAGCTCTAAGAGGCCGATCAATTTTTAAAGATTTTCTTTTCAAATATCCGGACATGCTTTTTTGTGATAATCATCGAGAACGCGAAACAAGTTGATATGATCTCAAGTTTACAACAAAACAAAAGTTACTACGTGATGTTAATCGGTTTGTTTTAGCATTTGCACGCGCAGTGATTCAATATGGGTACACACTGACTCGAACACAGCTTTACGGACACCCGCTTCATTGATACCAACATCTCGTTATTACGGACAGTTTTTCCTTGTCCCAAGCTCTTACATTTCCTCTAAATTCAACCCGCTTAATACGGACTCTGTTTATGGCCCCCTTAGTGTACGTATAACGCTGTTTGACTGTATCAACCTGGGAACCGACCATCTCCAACCGTGTGTTCTAAATTCTCCATCTTGCATGCATAGAAGTTCAAGGCTAAAACGCTACACTTTTCCCAGACTGGAATTTTCAAATATTTTCCAGATTTAAACTTGGTGCTTCTATAAGATAAAGATACTCATGCAGCTTACCTTTTCAAAACTTAGTAGGTGCAGTTTCCAACTAGCAAATGTACCGTTTTTCGTGAAGGACGTGAGGGACACTGCCTTACCGGAAACAAGTGATGATATGATAAATTCAATAGCTCGGCATGATAGTTAAGTAATGAGCTATTTCATTAGGGACTGTTATATTTTATTGGATTGTCAATCAAGCTCTATTGGCACGTTAAATATTATGTCTGTCGCTCTAAAACGTCTCTAAAGCTCGCTAATTCTGCGGTCAGAATGGCCATCATGAAGACGCAACGAAAATCACAAGTCAGACTCTCTTCTGCAAGGCCCCCATGACTTCCGTCAACCGTTTTGTGAAAAAGGAAAGCCTAGGTTTCCCTCCTAAAACTGCTAAAATGAACTGTCGTCCCTTTCATTAAATGCGGAATTTCTAATCACAGTTATAATTATCCCAACTGAAAACATCTGATATGAGAACGAAAGAGTTGCTAGAATATGACACGGTTCTGCATAATTCAGGGGCACCTAACGAGAATATAGTTGAAAAACACTTAAACATAGCATTATTAAACGTATTTTAATATGTAAACAATAGATACGGGCTTATTTTTACCCTTAAAAATTTTGCATCTGTTCGGATTTCCTAGCTGAAAGTCTAGTGATCCGAAAATCATAGGGATCAAAACTTACCTTTTCGAAAATTTCAGCCAGAAAAAAGGCTCTCGAAAATTCTAGGTGACCTTTTTAAAGTAAACTTCCGAACAGCTATTTTCGGATAATTGACGTTGGGTGCCCCTGATAATTATGGTCGTTTGCACAGATATCCACTATTGGGCTTTGTTTGGTACAATGCCTTTATTTCAGTCGCACCAGGAATCTTTTAAGGATTGTGGTTTTCACTGAACTCCCTGCCATTCCTGATGCTTAGGAGAGCAAATATTTTTATATTAGAACGTGACACGGTTGTGCATAATTATGATCTTGGCTTTGTTTGCTTCAATGCCTTTATTTCAGTCGCGTAAGGAATCTTTTATGGATTGTGGTTTTCAACTCCTCTCCTCTTCTTTTCCTGCACTGGACGAAAAAACGGATTTGCCTAAGTTTGCTAGTTGAGCAAATCTATTGTAAATTTAGGGTACTAATGTTGCTACTTATTTGTTCTTGGTGCAAATTTTGTTCGAAAGTGAAAGTTTACTTTTCTGCAAGGGTGGCGTAAATGTGGAGTAAATATCAAGTTTACAGATATTTTGTTTCACTTTTGCTCCCCATAGTAAATTTGGTGTTTAGATTCAAATTTGCCGACATTTTGTTCTCTGTGTGAAAATCGAACGTCAAAAATGAATGTTTGCTTGATATTTTCTGGCATAGCAAAGTTAATGTGTAAATTTATGGTTACTAGAGGCGTAAATTTAAGCAAAATATGATCAAAGAACTATCTTTACGACCACTTTAACCAACGTTTGCTCATTTACCAAACTTCACAGTGTTATTTCACGCAAGTTTTGATTTTCCATTGCCCCGTTTCAATCACCATCACATTCTTCTCAGAGTTTATCATATTACTTGCTGCAGCTGGTTATTTCGGGTAAGGCCATTCCCCCTTTTTTTTCGTTTAGCGTCGAATGCGTTTCCTGATATTGGGTCGGTGGCTCGGAAAAAAAAAAATATCACAGGAAGTCTCGGAATAGGAGGCCCTGACGTAAAACGTTACCATTTACAATTTGGCTGAACAAAATGCACAATATGTGAAATGTTTGAACCCAGGAGTCATTTCAATAGTAGATTGCAGAGTTTCATCGTCCGGGTGTGAATGTAGTCCTGAATGCACTCGATCGCAAGATCAGCCGCCATGTTTGTTGTTTCCCCGGCTTCCACGTGACTTTACCACATGCGCGATTTGATTTACATTGTCACGTGTGGCTTTTGAACCAATAGAATAGTGTAAAATAAACTTTCGTTGAACAGTTCAAATTCACGCGGACTTCTCAAGCATATACAGCGTTGCAAAACGAGTAGTTTTGTTATTTTCGGATAATAGAAAGCCTGTCTTTCTATTCAGCTGTTCTATTACGATTTATACCTTTGTTATTTTCGAGAGACAGTGATCAGTTGCGATATTCTTCACATAAAGCCTGTTTCCAAGTCATCAACTCAGCTGGATTGCAGAAAGGTATGTTCTTCTTGATATCTATGGTTGGCCATCCGTTTCAAAATTATGACATCGTGTACGTGGGCTTTTTTGCCGCGTATAATCGTTTATAATCGCTATGTATGGGCTTTTATCCCATATACAACCATTTATATCGCGTATATACGCGTATTTAATACGCGTATATGTGCAAAATCAAATGCACGTCTATACGCGTTGCTAAAAACCCGTATATATGCGTACCTGTCAAAGCCCACGTATACGCGTGCAAAAATGTGCATATACGCGGGGTTCAGAAATCAGACTTGGTATAAGATGGCACGAAAAGTGCCTCTAACGGAATAGGTTTCATGTATGGTGGCAATGAAAAGTGCCTTTCGCAATGCAAACATGGCTTCCTCTCTAGCTCTTGTAGTGATATGTATCTTGTCAACTAGTTCTTACAGTTCTCCCACAACGGATCTTCTGGAGACGGTTTCTCGTCTATTAAGGGGTTGCTCCAGGTTTTATCCACACGCCAATCGAAACATGGCTGAAAACTTGGTAGTCCGCCTTCAGGTAGCTGTCGATTCAGTTCGTCGTTTGGTAGAGTCGTTGGACCCAGACGATCAAGGAAATGACGTCAGAATACCAGAGCTTGAATCACTGTTGAGGCAACTTCAATACTTATTAAACAGATGGGAGATGCTGGCAATAAGAGCAAGTTCTTGCACGACAGTTCGCCCCATAAGGACTTTGCCAGGTTTGTCAGGTCCTATAAATCTAAGAGCGGGTCGTCCAGCCTACGAAATTTCTACACATCAGTCGGAGTTTCTAAGAAACAGAATGAGATTTAATTGGTCCCAGGTATCAAGAATGTTATTAGTTTCTAGAACTACTCTTTGGCGAAGAATTAGAAACCTGGAGTCATTTTCCAGTCGACATCATTATACAGCCATCACGGATTCAGATTTAGATGAATTAATTCGAGGTTTAATTTAAGACAAGGATTTCCAAATTCTGGTATCAGTATGATGCTGGGACATTTGCGAAGTAGAAATATTTTTATGCAGCGTCAGCGTGTTAGGGAAAGTTTGGTTCGAACTGACCCTGCAGGGAGTGCAATGAGGTGGTTTAACACTATCACAAGGCGTGTTTACAGTGTCCGAGGACCTAATTCTGTCTGGCACATTGATGGACTGCATTGTCTCATCCGTTGGGGGTTCGTCATACATGAGGTATCGATGGGATTTCCAGACTTATAGTGTATTTAAGTTGTGCTACAAATAACTATGCCTCGACTGTGCTTGCCCTCTTCTTAGCAGCTGTGCGGAGATATGGATGGCCCTCTAGAGTACGTTCAGACAAAGGGGGTGAAAATCTAGACGTAGCAAGAGCTATGCTAAGGCACAGAGGGTTGAACAGGGGAAGCATGATTGCTGGACTCTCTGTACACAATCAAAGGATTGAGCGACTGTGGAGAGATGTCTTTATAGGAGTTGGTCACTTCTTCTACACTCTGTTTTACCAAATGGAAGAAAATGGTATCCTGGAATCCTTGTCTTAAACCTCGAATTAATTCATCTAAATCTGAATCCGTGATGGCTGTAAAATGATGTCGACTGGAAAATGACTCCAGGTTTCTAATTCTTCGCCAAAGAGTAGTTCTAGAAACTAATAACATTCTTGATATCTGGGACCAATTAAATCTCATTCTGTTTCTTAAAAACTCCAACTGATGTGTTAGAAATTTCGTAGGCTGGACGACCCGCTCTTAGATTTATAGGACCTGACAAACCTGGCAAAGTCCTTATGGGGCGAACTGTCGTGCAAGAACTTGCTCTTATTGCCAGCATCTCCCATCTGTTTAATAAGTATTGAAGTTGCCTCAACAGTGATTCAAGCTCTGGTATTCTGACATCATTTCCTTGATCGTCTGGGTCCAACGACTCTACCAAACGACTAACTGAATCGACAGCTCCCTGAAGGCGGACTACCAAGTTTTCAGCCATGTTTCGATCGGCGTGTGGATAAAACCTGGAGCAATCCCTTAATAGACGAGAAACCGTCTCCAGAAGATCCGTTGTGGGAGAACTGTAAGAACTAGTTGACAAGATACATGTCACTACAAGGGCTAGAGAGGAAGCCATGTTTGCATTGCGAAAGGCACTTTTCATTGCCACGATACATGAAACCTATTCCGTTAGAGGCACTTTTCGTGCCATCTTATATCAAGTCTGATTTCTGAACCCCGCGTATATGCACATTTTTGCACGCGTATACGTGGGCTTTGACAGGTACGCATGTATACGGGTTTTTAGCAACGCGTATAGACGTACATTTGATTTTGCACATATACGCGTATTAAATACGCGTATATACGCGATATAAATGGTTGTATATGGGATAAAAGCCCATACATAGCGATTATAAACGATTATACGCGGCAAAAAAGCCCACGTACACGATGTCATAATTTTGAAACGGATGGCCAACCATAGATATCGTGGTTCGTTTACTTACTTTGGTTTTCTAATAACTTTGCGTAAGCTTAAAACCTCAAAGATAAATCTTAAAATTTAAGATGCATGCACAGATATGCCATTGATTGATTCCTTTTTGTTCACTGCAGAAATAACTGTACTCTTTGTTGCACATAGTCTTCATTAATGGAAAAATCTTAAGTAGCCAGATCTTGAGCTGTGCAGGCAAACATTTCTTTTACACCAATATAAGTCGGTGATGTGACCTTAGCATGTCCATAATTCAGTAATTTGGCTTATTGTACAGCTGAGTTAATATGTTATTCTTTGGGGTTACTGTACTTTTCAGGTGACAGCACTTGACAAAGCAGTGGTCACTATAATTTATTATTTAATATTCTACTACATTTCAAATGACAAATGATTTTCCTTTTGAAATTTTTACAGTCAAAAACTCTTGTTTTACATCTATACATAATTATCGTTCAGTGATATTGTGAAATCTTAATTTGGTTCATTTTGCAAGTGACGGCATAAGTTTGCCAGATCTTGAAGCATATGTGTCATTCCAGGGTCCGAAATTGTGCCTTCCTGGTCGCCAATGCGACCAAAAATTCAGTTCTGGCGACCAGAATTTCATAGCTGGTCGCCAGCTGGCAACTTGTAAAGCTGGTTGTTATTGTAGACTTTCATGTTCGGAGAAAATGATCGAGAATTGAAACCTCGAAGCCGTCCTGCTGATATTTTTTTAATTTAAAAGTGAAACGAATCTTCTTGTAAATATACCTCCACAACAGCTACGATCAATACGAGTTGAACGTTTCCAAGCCACCAAGGGAAATTTTTGGCGAAAATAATTTGCCCTCTGGCGCCCAAAAATTTATACTTGCTTAGCAGTTGGCGCCCATATTAAAAAGTTAATTTCAGACCCTGCATTCTGAGTGACCAGTGTATTATTGTTCCACATTTAAATGACAAATGATTCTTATTTCATAAATTGTACCATCCAAAACTCTTATGGTTTGTACATATGGTTCAGTGATATTGTGAGATCTTAATTTTGGCTCATTTTGCTAGTGACGGCATTTTTTTCATTTTGCGAGTGAAGCCTATGTGTCATTCTGAGTGACCACTGTATTATTGTTCCACATTTAAATGACAAGTGATTCTTCTTTCATAAATTGTACCATCCAAAACTCTTATGGTTTGTACATATGGTTCAGTGATATTGTGAGATCTTAATTTTGGCTCATTTTGCGAGTGACGGCATTTTTTTTCATTTTATGAAGTGAAGCCTATGTGTCATTCTGAGTGACCACTGTATTATTGTTCCACATTTAAATGATAAGTGATTCTTCTTTCATAAATTGTACCATCCAAAACTCTTATGGTTTATACATATGGTTCAGTGATATTGTGAGATCTTAATTTTGGTTCATTTTGCGAGTGACGGCGTATGCCAGATCTTGAAGCCTATGTGTCATTCTGAGTGACCACCGTATTATTGTTCCACATTTAAATGACAATTGATTCTTCTTTCATAAATTGTACCATCCAAAACTCTTATGGTTTATACATATGGTTCAGTGATATTGTGAGATCTTAATTTTGGCTCATTTTGCGAGTGACAGCACTTGCCAGATCTTGAAGCCTATGTGTCATTCTGAGTGACCACCGTATTATTGTTCCACATTTAAATGACAATTGATTCTTCTTTCATAAATTGTACCATCCAAAACTCTTATGCTTTATAAATATGGTTCAGTGATATTGTGAGATCTTAATTTTGGCTCATTTTGCGAGTGACAGCACTTGCCAGATCTTGAAGCCTATGTGTCATTCTGAGTGACCACCGTATTATTGTTCCACATTTAAATGACAATTGATTCTTCTTTCATAAATTGTACCATCCAAAACTCTCATGGTTTATACATATGGTTCAGTGATATTGTGAGATCTTAATTTTGGTTCATTTTGCGAGTGACGGCGTATGCCAGATCTTGAAGCCTATGTGTCATTCTGAGTGACCACTGTATTATTGTTCCACATTTAAATGACAATTGATTCTTCTTTCATAAATTGTACCATCCAAAACTCTTATGCTTTATAAATATGGTTCAGTGATATTGTGAGATCTTAATTTTGGCTCATTTTGCGAGTGACAGCACTTGCCAGATCTTGAAGCCTATGTGTCATTCTGAGTGATCACTGTATTATTGTTCCACATTTAAATGACAATTGATTCTTCTTTCATAAATTGTACCATCCAAAACTCTTATGCTTTATAAATATGGTTCAGTGATATTGTGAGATCTTAATTTTGGCTCATTTTGCGAGTGACAGCACTTGCCAGATCTTGAAGCCTATGTGTCATTCTGAGTGACCACCGTATTATTGTTCCACATTTAAATGACAATTGATTCTTCTTTCATAAATTGTACCATCCAAAACTCTCATGGTTTATACATATGGTTCAGTGATATTGTGAGATCTTAATTTTGGTTCATTTTGCGAGTGACGGCGTATGCCAGATCTTGAAGCCTATGTGTCATTCTGAGTGACCACCGTATGTGTACAGTTGAGTCATGGCTGTGCTCTGTTAGAGCCTGGTGACCTGTGGGACACTATCAGTTCTGCTCTTGAATGACAGGGGGAATTAATTTATTTCAGTTTTTATTTACACTTGAAAGAGTCTTAATGAAACAAATGCAGATTCAACAGAAAGAGGCATTTCTGCTCTCTACTTTAACACCTGTTCCAAAAAACATATTATATATTTAATGAAAAAGTTAGTAGGAATAAAATGCAGGGAGAAATTTTTCTCACAAATATCCTCAAACTGTTCCTTTGATTAAGAGAGTGTTTTCAGCTTTTAGAATCGTGTCATTGTTCTGCAACCCAATCATTTACACTGAGCATGAGCAGTACATGCTTGTTTACCAACTGTGGGTTACTTTTTGGCTGCTAAATCATGGCTCTTCATTTTTCTTTCAGAAAAAAAATTAAAGGGCCAATATGCTCTGAGGGAGTCAACTAGCATCAGTTAGTTAGACAAGGACAAGTACCTTGCATGTATGTCCATTGCACATATGTCATCAGAGGAGTCTTTGTCTGAAACAGCTGTATCAGAGTGGCATGAAGGTAATTCTTCAGGTTCAGATGAGGACCTCCCAAACAGGGAAAATCTCTGTGTAAGGCCACTTTCCTGGCAGAGCATTGAGGTTAATGGTTTAATGGCCCAGTTGGACCGCAAAGTTGCATAGTGTCAAAGCCAATGAAGTGAAAATAATGGTAATAGAGCACACAGTGAGACCAGCATCAAACCAAGGAGCACCAGAGTTTGAGTTTGAGTTTGAGTTTGCTCTGGCACCCACCACTTACAATAGAAAAAGGAACTTGATCATAAGCATAACACAGATAATTTTTTGAAGAACAATTACATTCAGAAAAGAAGAAGACATTTTAGATAAAAATTTACAAAAAAATGATAACACTCAAGTTGAAGTTGACATGCATCATGATTCAGTTCCTTTTCAGTTAAGTTCCCAATTGCACAATTTTTTGAGTTTTGATGAAGACCTACAATGTAGTAAGTGAATATCCTTTGACACCCATGGGAAGGAGCCACATTAAAACTAGGTAAATTACGAAATCTCAAAGTGATTTGTCACAATCCAATGAAAATCTTGCCTGTGTTGCAGACACTCTAAACCTTCTGTATAGAGCATGCCGTCTGAGAATTAGTGCACAATATCATGTTTGAATCCCTCAGGGTCACAAAGACTTGCATGTATGTCAGTGTTTTGTGATTGGCTAGGTTCTTACGCTGTTTGTGATTAGTCCGATTTGAAATAAAGTGTTGACACAAAGTCACATAATCTCAATGACCTTTGTATGGTATGGTGGAGCCACAAACTTTCCCTTACCAGACAAATGTCTGCAAAATTTGCCATCTTTGCAGAGCTGTCCTCGTTAGTTTGCACCGAATCACTCTGTAACTTGGCAACTATACTGAATTTTAAAAATCTTCCATCTAGTAGCCTGTAAATGCAACTGTATTTTCAGTCGTCGTGTCCATTCACCCAACATATGTAATTGGAGATACATCTGCATCCACTTTCCGCACTGGTGACAGATCCTAGGGCTACCCTAAGCACTGCCTTAAAAAGTGCCACTCCGAGGACTAAATCTAGCCAATACACCCCATAGTAGAGTAATTACTGGACTCCAAATGCCATCATCCTATTTTGTTCTTGGCATATTGCATGAAAAAAGAGTGCAGTTATGTTTTATGCAAAAAAAAAACATGGCTTAAATTTTAATCACCTGCATGCCAATAACAATAATGATGATGAATTAAAGACGTTCTACAGAGCTTTCATAGTGTATAGATTGTGTTTAGATAATTTGGATATTTAATCGGTCCAATACTGCAAGCAAAACAGCTGATCATGGGAATCAGAAAAAAATTGCTCAAATTTTTAGCAAATAATTTGATTTTAGTAGAAAAAATAAATGTAATAAATTATTTATGGTCATATAATAATACAAGAATTTCACCAAATCATATTATTTACAGTGATATCATAATAATAATAATAATAATAATAATAATAATAATAATAATAATAATACAAGTATTTAACCAAATCAGTGGATAGCAGATTTGCTTTCATAACTTGAAACACTTTTGGCTACCTATAGGATGAGAGTAAAATTGGGGTGTCATTTCATGCTAGTTTTAGAAGTTTAGCAGTAAATGAAGCACCTGTAAAATAAAATACATGTACATGCTAAAAAGGTGACAAGATTAACCTTATAAGTGTTTACTGCTGGGTAAAAATATATCAAAGTCGTACCCAAATCATAGAAATGCACAGAGCTTTCGCATAGTAACTCATTTTATTTACAAGAAATATTTTTATATAACTGATTTGGTTAAAAATGAATCATACAGATGTATCTCCCCTTGGGGTAAGTGAATAGCACTAGGTACACTATATAATATTATTCACTGCCTATTTTGGGTAGTGGATAATATTTATCAGATGAAAACAAGTTCTTATAAATAATAATTAGAGGAATATCGCTTATCACAATAATTTGAGGCTAATTTTATTTCCTGTGGTTGATGTTCTGTCCATTAGTAAGGATGTCACATCTACATTGGGAGTGATGTGTACGTGTTGTCATCGTACAACCATTTGCCAATAGTATCAATTGAATCTAGAAAGAGTATATTTGAAGTATACCACTCAAATGGAGTTACGTTTTACCTGTACCAACCTTAGATAATTATGAACCAGCTAGTGTTGACTTGCACTTTCAAACCCAATGTACATTCTTATACACTTATGAATTTAGATAGTTTCACATTGTATGTGCTTTTTATTTAAAGGCATATATTTTGTGGTACATGCAGTGCCCTGCAGAGGCCAATGGAACTTTCTTTTAATTTATCTTGCTTTTTATTGTACAGTGTATATTAAAGATAATAAAGTCATTTTATTCTTGAAATTTTGTTTGGTGTCTAAATTGTTTGTCAGTCATTTATGGTACTAAATAAAAATAAGAAACATGTGGATAATGATGTTTTGATCAAATTTGCTATCTTGAGCGAAAGTGTAAAAAAGTGATATTTTAATCAACTTTGTTTACCTTACTTAAAGTATGGAAAACTGCTATCATGGCAATATTTGCCATCCTGAGCAAAGATACAGAAGAACTGATATTTGATCAACTTTGCTACAATGGGGAAAAGTATGGGAAACTACTATTTTGATCATATCTGCCATCCTGAGCAAAATGGAGAATAAAGTGGTATTTGGCCAAATTTGCTACCCTGAGCAAAGATTCGGAAGAAGTGATAATTTGACCTCATTTACTACACTGGGCGATACACAAATAAGGTGAATTTTTGCTCAGATTTACTATCCTGGGCAAAACTGTTAAAAAATGAGTTTTCGTCACTTTTGCTACATTGAGCAAAAATGTGGCAAATTACTACTTTGACCGAATTTGCTATAGAGAGCAAAAGCATTCAAAAATTCATCTTCGATCGCTTTTGCCCATTTGGGCAAAAACCTGACAAATGTCAGTTTTGCTATCAAGTTTGACACCCCTGTAAATGCCTTGATAAAGTAAAGGTTATCCTTGTTTTTACACACGGGGCAAATTTGAGGCAAATTCGGCATTTACCACCCTTGCCACTAACGCAAAATTATGGCAAAGTTGGTCCTATGTCATGTGGCAAAATTGAGCAAAATTAAGCAAATGTGGCATTTGCAGATGATTTGCTCCAAATTTGCTATAGAGGTAAATCCGTTTTTTCGTCCAGTGCTGGTGCTTAGAGGAGCAAATATTTTTATATTACAATGTGACACGGTTCTGTATAATTATGATCTTGGCTTTGTTTGCTGCAATGCTTTTATTTCAGTCGCGCAAGGAATCTTTTAAGGATTGTGGTTTTCAACTCCTCTCCTTTCCTGGTGCTTATGGGAGCAAATATTTTTATATTACAATGTGACACGGTTCTGCATAATTATGATCTTGCCTTTGTTTGCTGCAATGCCTTTATTTCAGTCGCGCAAGGAATCTTTTAAGGATTGTGGTTTTCAACTCCTCTCCTTTCCTGGTGCTTATGGGAGCAAATATTTTTATATTACAATGTGACACGGTTCTGCATAATTATGATCTTGCCTTTGTTTGATGCAATGCCTTTATTTCAGTCGCGCAAGGAATCTTTTAAGGATTGTGGTTTCAACTCCTCTCCATTCCTGATGCTTAGGGGAGGAAATATTTTGTTTTCTAGAACAAACAATGTGCAGTGTAATCTACGACTTGCCAAGAATTCAGCAGTCTAACGCGTCAGTCAGAAAAACAAAAAGAAAAGAAAAAATAGCCACTCGAGGAAGAGGATGTGTTTTCAGTCTTTGTAACGTAGTTTAAGGTCGTTCAGTGGGTAACCTTTAATCTTTAATTCCTTCGGACCGAATCTGGGCTTCCGTAATGTACTGAACAGACCCTTAATTTGTTTTCATAAACGTGACGACTTCCTTTTTCAATCGTAACAGTGCCCATAAAGAAAAATTCCCAAAATTTCAAATTTCAAGTGTCTTTAAACAGCTCCGTTCCTGTTTTTGTTCATATGTGATCTAATTTATATTTTGCAAATAGTTTTAACTTTTTAATTGTCCTACTTTATACGTTTTATATTTTACATACCGTAAAATTCCGAAATGAGCCCCTCCAAATATAAGCTCCCCAAACTCGTAACGCAAAAAACCCTCCGTTAAATCGCCCCTCCAAATATAAGCCCCCCGGGGGCTTGTACTTGGAAAATTACCCTCAAATACAAAGTATAAAAGCAAAAACGGTATATTTACTTCCAACTATATGGCTAGCCCAATCGACTTTGAAACGCAACCTCTAGTTTGTAGCCAAAGCAACCTAGACGAACTGCTTAAACCTCAAGAACGCTGCGCTCGATTAATTTTGGATATTCCTCGGGGTACACGATCGTTTGATAATTTTCAAAAGCTTGAAGTGGCTACCAATTGATCAAATATTCAAGCTCAATTAACTCGGCCTTTTAAAGAAAGTTATTGAAATAAATAATTACAATCTTGGACTCACTTCGGTTTGAACACAAGTACTCTACCAAAACAAAAACATTATACCGCTTACCGAAACCCAGAACCAAAGCAATGAGGAAAACATTCTTCTATTCCACTTTTTAAAGAACTAAATGCTCTTAACTTAGAACCAACCACCTCCTTTAGCTTAATGAAGACAACACTGAGTAGTAACGTCGCCTCAAACTGTAGGGTGGACAATTTTAAAGTTAAAAAGTTTTTCAGATTTTTAAAAAGTCCGTGCTTTTTTAATATCATTGTAGACTGGATTCCCTTTTTTACCAATGTATTCACTTCGTTTTTTAACATCTCTCAACTTTTTTAAATCTGTAGAATTTTAAAGATCTTTTATTCTAATCACTATTTGTAAATAGGCTTTTTATCATGATTGTTGTAATTTTATTATTGTCAAGTTTGTTTTTAGAGGGCCACGAGGGAGAATACTAGAATTTTTAAGATCTTTTATTATAATTACTATTTGTAAATAGGCTTTTTATCACGATTGTTGTAATTTATTATTATCAATTTTGTTTTTAGAGGGCCACTAGGGAGAATACTTTTCATAGTAATTGGTGTCACCCTCTTAAAATTAAGTGTTTTCCTTTTCATGATGTTTTGTAATTCTATTTTCCACTTCTTGAATAAATACGTTAGCCCTACCAAAGAGGTTATATTTCAGGAGTACAATCATGAAAAGGATCTTGTTTACAGATGTAAAAGCTATTTACGAATGGCGAGAAATCTCACCATAAATTGATATAAGAGTTAAAGAGTAATGTTCATATGTTTCGAAGGAGAAACAAAAAGAAACGTTGAAGAAAAAGTACAAAGAAACGTTATCCAACCAGAGTAGGAGAAGCTACAAAACCCGGTAGTGTACATGTACTTTTATTCGACATAGGCAACCGACCGTTTTCATCTTCCGACGGTTATTTTGCAGACTATTAGGCCTTGCAGTAGCCTACTTCAGTCACACGTTTTACGTACCCC
The DNA here is from genome assembly GCA_942486035.1 of Porites lobata. Lineage (NCBI taxonomy): Eukaryota > Metazoa > Cnidaria > Anthozoa > Scleractinia > Poritidae > Porites > Porites lobata. Next base: position 136,800 of record CALNXK010000147.1, on the reverse strand, counting down.
GCCGTTTTTCCGCATTAATCGTGGCAAAAGCGGTCCGTTGCGTGCCGGTAACCTGGTATTCCCAATTCATTTTGACGCACCTCTTACGTTGTGTTATCTGTTTATGTGCTTGGACACGACAAACATTAGAGACTTTTAGATTCGAAGACGTTGACATCCACGAGAACAAGGTTCGATTTAAAGTGGTTTCGTGTATATTCTCAAAATATGGACACCCCGGAAAGCGTAATTGGATTTTTTTTTTTTTGGCCAAAAACCTTAGCACGGTTAGTTTTACTTAATAAGGTTTTAACTTAAGATAGCTTGTTAATTTTCTTCACTACGATGTTTGAGACCTTTAGATTCGAAGACGACAGCAACAACGTGGACGAGATTTATCTTAAGTTTTCTCGCGTATTCTCACAAAATAGATACCCCACAAAGCCTAATTGTACTTCTTTCCGCCAGAAAAGTTGGCACCATTATTTTTATCGACGGAGGTTAAGCCCTCCCCCGATCTTAAAATGGTAACAGTTATAGCTTTTGATAACTTGTTTCCGCTGCTACCCGGCGACATTCTTGCTGGAACTCGGAGTACAATGACGGCGGCTATCACGTTTTCCCGCCAAAATGACGCTGGTTCACGCGCGTGCTTGCACTACATGTTATTGGGAAAACCTCGTACCCGTAGACTTCCTCATCGTAGAACCTAACGGTCTCTGTTATGTCTAGGCATAATGTTTAGCTTTATTTGACGTGCAGCAGCCGTCTATGACCTTTCATCTCTTTTCTTGTGGTTGCAGGTGTCTTGTAGCTATAGTTGAGCATCTTATTCCGAAAGACTACTACTCTAAAACGTTGGTTGCTTCCCAGGCTGATCAAAGAGTCCTCAAAGATTTACTCGCGGAAAAACTTCCCAGGCTCAACAATCATTTTGAGACTCTCTGGTATGTCGTTATATTGCCTTGACTTAAAACATTTCAGGCCATGTTACCCAAGCCAATTTGCTTATTATCCTGCAAATTTGGTGCCTTTTGAGAGTTCGTGAAAAAAATTGTAGTTGCGAGCCGGCAAAGCCGTTGAGGAGAATAGGGCGAACTCGCACAAGAATAGGGCGGACTCGCCCAAGAATAGAGCGGACTCGCACAAGAATAGGGCTAAGTCGCACAAGTGAGCTGCTCTCAGGCTAATTTGTTCTTGCAGCTTGTCTCTCAAAGTTGTGTTGTTGCGAGATAAATTGCGTGAGACTGTCAGGTTTAAGCGTAGTTGTGCAATGCATGGTTAGGAAATCCTTTAGACTACGAAACCGAGTATTTCTCCGGTCCCAGCCTATACACAGACGTTGCTTCATCTGATTTTTCTTTTATAAATTCCCCGATTTTTTAAATTTTTATCTCGAGCGCTCGGGGGACTTTTAAGAGGAAATAGAGGGTCTGTGAACAGGCTTCTCCGGCCCTGGGGTTTGAAGTCGCGACCTCCCGCTCAACAGCAGTCCAGCAACACTAGCAACTGAGCTAACCTTGCCACTGTTAAAAATCTAAACTAAAATATGACTACTAATTAATTTTTCTTACTGTTATCTTTTGTTTTTTACTGGCAGTGTTGATTTATCCTTAGTGTCGTTCAACTGGTTTTTAACCGTTTTTGTAGACAACTTTCCAGTACAGGTATGGTGTATTTCTTTTGCCATGACGACACAACACGGGGGGTACTTTAGGAATTTCTGGGTGGGGATGTGCCGCTAGGACCCTGAAACCCTTAACCTATTCCAGAGCTGGTTCACCTGAATTTTGCTACCCTATACCAGAGTAAACTCCCCAAATCCCCCCTATCTTAGAGTAGCTGTTTTCCAGAAACTAGTGAAGTCACTAGCACAGTAGTCTAGCCGAAACAAAACCCTATACCACAATCCCTAGTCTAGATAAAATCTTCAACCAACTGATCAGTTTCCTGAAAAATGATACCCTATTCTAGACCCAAACGTTCTGATTTATATACCCTATCCTAGAGTAAACTGCTTGAAAACCATACCTTTCACAGCGGGACAGACCTATATAGCCCATATATGGCAGTACCCCCCCCCCGGGCACAACACCCTTAGGGAATATTTGGACTCCTGACCGGTATATTAGGTGAAGTTTAATAAAAACTAGAAACAATTAATACAATCAAATTTATAGCGTGATCTTACCTGACCCGTGAAACCGAGAATAACAACTAGTGCAAAATAGCTACAAGTAAACAAAAGAAGACCATGGAATTAGTGCATAATAGCGCGTAGTATTCTACTACCTATTTCACGGGTTAAGTAAAATCACTCTTGTTACCCACTAAGGGCCTGTTTACATGGAGTGGGGGACCCCGGTCTAGTGGAGTTGATTTCTTTTGTTTTCACGCTCTGGGAGACACAAAACAAAAGAAACTTACCCTACTAGACCGGGGTCTCCCACTCCATGTAAACAGGGTCTAAGAGCCTGTGTACGTGGAGGTGGGGTACCCGAGATAGGTGAGGTAACCCGCTTAGGTAGGGTAACCCGCCTGTCCATAAAACTCTCATTTTAATGTGATCACGTTTACATGTTAGGTGCGGTAACCTGCCACATGTTACCTCACCTACCTGGGGTCCCCCACATTCATGTAAACAGGCCCTGGGGCCCTTTGTAATCGTCTTTTGAATTTTTAAAGTAAGGTCAAACTATCTCCAAGACCTATCTCGTTATTGCTTTTCGTGGTCGCTGCTTTTCAATTGATAAGAAGAATTGCTTGACTTCTGTCTTGCTTGTCACCACAACGTTAATCATTTCGTTATTTCCTAGACAACTCTACGAGTGTGGGACACTTTTCTTTTCGAGGGAAACAAGGTAAGTTGTACCACATCCTTTTGGCTCCCTATCTTGGTATAACGTAATTCCTCTTTTGCAAGGTTTTGTTCGAGGCCGGAGGCCGGACGTCACTGTCGTTTGTTTAGTATGGGAAGTCCGATGCTTCAACACAAAATATATATCTACCTGGATTTATGAAAACCGGGTTAGCAAACATTTTGTTGTTTATCTCAACTTCCACTGTCTTAGCTTGTATGCTGTGTTGTCTGTTGATGTCGGATCTTTTCTCGGTTGTTTCATAATTAGGGATTTGTGTAGAAGTGGCTGTAGACAGAATTTTGCGAATTTCTATCTACATATAGCTTCCGTAAACATTGGTGGTTGCCCTAATGAGTCACTCACGCATGATCTGGATTTGTTGAAAACTGTTTAATGACTGGAATCTTCTGAGAACAAACACCAGCCGACTGGTATTAATTAGCGCAATTCCTGATCGACATATTCAACTTTTTTGTGAACATTTTAATGGCACTATCCCGGTTAACCTCTACTTGTTCAGCGGACGGAGGAAATGGCGTTTTGGAGAGTTCAAATTCAAAAATTGCTCGCCCTCCCCACTCCCATCTCATAAAAGTTCGTTCCGTCGGCACTCACCGCTTTTGTCAAGTTTGAATCCCGTACTTTAAAATATTACTCCGCTGACCCGGCTTTTGAAAAAGCTTTGCTGGTAAAAGAAGCGCGGGGGACGCGCGAAAGCGAGCAAAAGAGTAGCTCCTTTTCACGCCATGCCCTCGCGCGTCCCCCGCGCTTCTCCCATTTCGCTAAAAGGAGACGGAAACTACTGCTACATAGGCTGGCGTTAACGTGATGCTAACCCTGCTGTGGTATTTGATCTTATTTCTCTCGATCTATTTTCCATTCAAGTTCAATTGTACCCCTTTTTACTAGTAATATGTGCTATTTCCAAAGTGGCCAGCACCCAAGCTTACATTTAAAGTCATAGTCTTATATCCCAATTGTTGTACTAGGTGCTTTTCCGATTTGCGCTAGCAGTCTTCAAGAGCACTGAGGAGGAGCTTCTAAAGTGTCACGATCACATGGGTATCTTCAATTTCCTGAGGCAAATGCCGGAGAAAATCACTGACGCCAACACCCTCAGCCAGGTTAATATATTTTGTTATTATGTGGCTGAATCCGCGAGCGGGCCAGATAAAGCAAATTCTGTATTCCGATTGGCTACCCGAGCGGGCATCATGGGCCCATGTTGCCAGCTCGGGATTTCCCGCGTATATGGCTGAATATTGGCCTCGTTCGTTTCTGCGTTTTTATTGCCCTCGACTTCGTCCAGGTCAATAAAAACGCAAAAAAAACTTGGCCAATATCCAGTCATCTTGACCTCACCCTTGGTCAATAACGCATGCGCTCTATGTCATATACAGGATACTTCATGGAAAGTGCGGGCGTACGGTATTTACGCACGAGTTGTTGACGACGTATCAGAAATCCAACGATTGAACACACCATTTTTTCTTTCTTTTTTTTTTTTTTTTTCTTAGATTGCCTTCCAGGTCCTAAATCCCTTCCCGATGAAGATGATAAGAACGAAGCGTGCCTATCACCTGGAAGTCGTCAAGGTGATAATAACACTATTATTGTAATTGCTTTAATCAGTTTGAGGAGAACCTTTTGGAACTGAAATGTTTTAATGTCACCTAACTTTAAAGGCTTGAAATAAGGACCGGTCAACTGATCTTAGTAGGCTGATTTAGCAACAGGACGGGGGCGTCAGTTGACGTCGGAAAAGTGCGCGGAAAGGACTGAACACGACTTCCGGTGGCCAGTTTTCCGCTCTGCCATTGGTCAAGCCAGTTGTTTGATTTGCGGGCGCCGTCGTCAACTGACGTTCCCGTTCTGTTGCTAAATCAGCCTAGTGAGTTTACGCAGCAGGACGGCAGGAAGGAGAGGACGGCAAATCGCTTGTGCGTGACGAACGTAACTAGGCTATTACTTGTCTGTTTTGTCGTGATCTTCACTAACATCAATGTTCCCTGGTCTTTTACAAGAAGATCCGTTTAAAGGAAAATGAAGTTTGTGCCAAAAGTTATTTCAAACAAAATTATTGTCATGCTTGTCACACAAGGTTTGCCGTCTTCCTTCCTCTCCCGTCGTTTTGCGCAAGTTCGCTAACATTTTGACGTCATTTGAACGGTGGGTAAGAGTACAGGCCATGGAAAGTTGGTGTCGATTTGTCAAATAGCACCATCCATTGGGTTAGCGGAGGCAATTTCGCTGTCAGAAGATGGAAAGGCCCAGAAACTTTTCGGGCCCGAACTGGAAGGTACCCTGGGTGCCAGAGGCTTTTCATGCGCGGTTTACGGTTTCAGTCAAGTCAAACTCACAAACCAGTCAATTTCGCTTCGTTAAACCTTTGCAGCACTCGTCATTCTTCCCTCTTTTTTGCACATCAGCCGTTCGTACAACGTGATTCTTCTCTTAAAATCTCTTTTCCGTACGTTAGTCCGTTCTTGTTATAGTGTTTTTGTCGTCATCTACTTACGTCACTGACCGCTTAATATGGGTTGACAGTGTATACAGGTCAGTTGACAAGCCTAAAGATAAGTCAAGGAAATAACTGACTTCAAGAGGGGTATCCGGGTTAGGATAAGGCGAATTAACCTCAAAGCCGAGTTCTCTGTCTCTCTCGCTTTTCTTAAAGAAAAGAAAGAAAAGACAATTATTACATTGTAAATGGTATTGACCTTCACTGGGACACGATGGTCGGTTGCTAGGGCTTTTCCTCCCGCAACTTCGTAAATTCAATTTTTGGCTCACAGAGCAGTATTTTATATTCCAAATGAAGCAAGACATTAAAACATCTTAATTAGAGAAAAATTTTCTTCAAAATTTTTACCATTGTAAAGGTATTTTGACGTTTCTTAAAAGTATGACGTCATAAGAGACGCCTATTTTTAGTAACAACATTAAAAACTTGCAAAGCAGTGTTCAAAACATTACAGACATTTTTGCTACACAAAAACAATATGTATAGTGAAAACCCCACCTCAATCGGATAAAATGGCGTAAAGTTACAGCTAGTAAAAGAAATCAAATTTCCCCCCACATGACCATATATGGTCAAAATTAGGGGGATTTTAAACGCGAGAACAATGAATGTATTGTAACAGAAGCAAGGAAAAAGTTGCATAAAATCAAAATTGTAGTTTTTTCTACTTACTTTTTTTTACTTATGTGCTGCTATGACGCGTTTACGTCACGAAATACGTCATTGTGACGTCAAAATGACGTATTTCGAGACGAAAAACGTGTCATAGCACCACATACCCTAAGCAGAAAAAACTACAATTTTGATTTTAAGTAACTTTGTCCTTGCTCCTGTTCCAATACATTCAATGTTCTCGCGTTTAAAATACCCCTAATTTTGACCATATATGGTCATTTGGGGGAAATTTGAATTTCTTTAATTAGCTGTAACTTTGCTCCTTTTTATCCGGTTGAGATGGGGTTTTCACTAAAAATCATAGAATTCTATACAGGAAACTAAAGTAAAATTTTTACCATTTCTTTCCTGAATTTTTGTTCGGATGCCAAATTTGGACATCATTTATGACGTCACAACAGAAGTCACATGAGATGAAAGAAAAACCAATAAACAGGTAATTTATCAAACTACTTCCCTGCCAAGTTTCGTCACATTCAATGCATTCTACTTCTGTCTATGGTCTAATACTCTCAGTTTTGAGAGACATTGGGAGGAAAAGCCCTAGCAACCGACCACCGTGGGAAGATAGACGTCGTTTTACTCTCTAATGGATTCTTTCTTTCTCCTTCTGTTTGCAGCCTGAGCTTGCTGATTTAGACAAACTCCGCGAGGAGTATGTCACCAGCAAAGCCGATGAACCTGAATCCAGAGACGGGGACATGCTCGGTGAAGACTGAAGCCTGGGAACTAGTCCATGCACAATAAGACTGCAAGCCAATAACTTACGGCTTGCAGGAAGATATCTTTCTTATGACCTAGATTGATCTCCCAGAAGTTGAAGTTGTTCCTATAATGCTTGTCTTGACTAAAGAAAATACTGAAAGCGAGCGACGTCAAAGAAAATTGTTGCTATTTGTCCGTTCGCGTTTCCTAGAACAGCCAGACGTCGTGCGTGTTTGTCTCGCGTGTTTTCACGCTCCTCGTTTTCACCTTCGCGTAACAAATCCGTGAATTGTTGGTTATGTTCACTGGTTAAACGAAATTCATTCTTTGAATAACGCTTTGTCGTGACTGTAAATACTGCGTGTTGCATTTAAATTTGATTTGCTTTTTAACAATTCGAAAAAAAACTAATTAAATTAGATAAATTCTTATTCCATTGAACTGAAGAAAAGGGAACCTTGTCAACCTTCATTCTGATTCACATTCTGATTCACATATGAAAATAACTTTGAATAGTTTGAAATTTATTGCTTGGCGTGTTTTTATTTTCATCATTATCATCATCATCATCATTATCATCTTGTTAGACTTAGAGATCAGATCTTTCCAAAGAGATAATGTAAGTGTTTTTACGTCAACGTTTTCTTTTCCTGCAAGCTTAAACAGTTCGGACGCACCTTCCCGCTCCTGATTTTTTTTTTCTTGTCGTGAAAAGTTAAATATTACTGCCGGTAAACTTGATTATTAAAATCGCAGCCTCATTGCGTGTACAATGGATCAATGCGGGGTACCTCAAGGCTCTATCCTTACACTCTTCCTGTACCTACGTTGACTACGTTTTACTAGTGCATCACTGGCTAACGTTCTGCGATATTATAAAATGCAATTTCATTTCTTCACGGATGATACTCAACTATACGTGAATTAGCCAATATTATGGCTAAAATTCAGGATTGCCTGTCTGATTTTGGTCAGCGCATTTCCTCTCTATCTCTTTTCGAAACACTCCCCACTACAGCTTCTACCAATACTTCGCTTTGAAAAAGATGTCATTCATGCAACCATCTCAGTCTGCCAGAAATATCGGTGTCATTTTTAACAGTACTACGCTGTTTGTCATTTGATATCATTTCATGCCGTGAAAAGGCTTCAAAATGTTCAGAATGCTGCTGCCCGCCTCATGATTACGTGCTCCCGTAGATACGATCAGATCACTCCAATTCTGTCCTATCGTTACTGGCTTCATGTTTCGGAGCGCATTGAATGTTAGTTAGCGTCCATTGCTCACCTTTAAGGGTCTACCCCAACATTCTCCTTCTTATATTCAAGATTTAGTATTTCGCCACACCCAGTCAAGAAACATCCGCACGGGGTCCCGGCAGAAATTTTTATCTTGCAATTTTTTTGGTGTGACCAATGAAATCATGGTTAGATGGAAGTAATATCAACAGATGGAAATGGACAGTTCTTTATTTTTCGAGAAAATAACCATTCCATTCGCTTTTGACCTCATAAAATCATTATCAAGTCACGTTTACCCCTATGCTTGTCCAAAAGGGACAATTTATATACATCAGTTGCTTTGTATAGGGTTCTTAAAAAATGCTTGACATTTTGTATCATGCGCCATTTTTTCCCAATTTAAGCAAGCCTGTCATAATCTTGATGTATACATGTATGTGGATCTTGATGCGTATACGTCTTTAAAATTGTACTTAACTATTTTATCATGTAAGTGCTTATTTTGATGTAAAATATGAGGAAGGTGATAAATATTGCAATTCAATGTGAGATGTGATGCACTCGTATGCGAATCTTGGTATGCTTGTGTAAATCTTGATATTGTTTCAGACGAATTTACATCTTGACATAGCCAAACTACTCTGTCTCTTCCGCACAAGCATACACTCCGTTTTCCGGGCATTTGGAAAGTCACGCATTTGGTCACGCGGTGCTCCCATCGCACGGCCGAGACGACAACACTAATTGAATGATGGCTCGAATACTTTTGATTGTCGTAGTTTTAACACGTCTTGTGTGCTTTTTACATGTGAACAACAATGCTTTTCCAAAAAATAAAAATCTAATTCCATAATGTTAGATAAAAAGTACGTTAATTCCGTGTGCGAAACGGAATAAATCAGGGCCACACCCCCACCAAGAATTCCCAGGAGTACCACAGAGTCACACATCTAGTCACATGCTCCATTGCACTCGGACTACACAACGGCACATAGCAAGATGGCTCGAATACTTTTGATTCTCGCAATTTTAATACCTGTTGTGTGCTTCTTACTTGTGAAATATCAGGATGCAGATTTTGTGCTCATGATTTACGAAGTGATAGGTGAAAATCCTGCTGTAGTGTTGCGCGGCAAAGTTGTGTGGATCACAGGAGCTTCCAGCGGCATTGGTGAATATCTAGCTTACGAACTGGCTAAATGTGGGTGTAAGTTGGTGCTTTCTGCACGAAGGAAAGTTGAATTAGAGAGAGTCAAGAAAAACTGTGCAGGTAGGACTACCACCTTATGAAACAAATTTGAGTGTAACTGTTTGGTGACGGTGATCCGCACTGGGTTAAATATACTAAATGCCCGGCAGTCAGAAATTCACGTCCATTTTGCACGAAATATCTCATTTAATTTGTGTAATAACATCAGGAAGTTGTTTACAAAAATCAAGCGATTTCAAACACTGCTTTGAGCTTGACATAGAGGCAACCGTCGAGCCTGGGCATAGAGTGAAATCTTTATAGTTTCGACGCTTCAAAAATTTGCGTCACGCAACTGTAGCGCTACACCGGAAATTGAAGGGCACTCTTCTGCCGAATCGACAAATTGAAGTCAGAGGAACATTGCTAGAGGATATCTGGTAAGACTATAGACTCTTTATAATTTTACGCAGAAATCGAGTAGACTCAGCAGATGCTGAGAAAGATTTTCGTGAAAGTACAGTGAGAATTTCCGACTGCCGGGCATCTAGTATTTTGAAAAGCGTACCCGTGTACCCGTGAGTGAAGATTCTAAAGAATATGCTTAATGCAAGCTCGGAGAATTTGTCCAATACAATACGAAACCTTTATTGAGAATCGCTTGGCATTTCTGAACAAACACTAAATACCCTGGTGAGGTTTCGTTGATAATTTCTGTGGATTTTCATCGCGAGTTGACTCAGTGTGTCAGAACTTGAATATTTTCTATAGGTGTCAAAAACATTCACTCTATGCCCACGCTCGACAGTCGCTTCTACTTTTAACCCAAGGCAATATTTACAATCGCTTGAGATTCCTAAAGAAATATCTTGTGTTCTTAGCGGAACTAAACCAGCTATTCCGAGAAAATTGGTCAAAATTTCTGACTGCCGGATATAACTGAGTTCCTGGCTGCAGGGTATCTGTCTCTTTCCCAGTTTCCTCTCATCAATTGTACCCGGGCGGTCGCGGGAGACTAGCACGGTATCTTGGTGTGAATACCCCTTCTAGGCCGTTTATTTCTTTCTTTATTTTTTGTTTCTTAATACAAGGCCATGACGATTTTTCCACCACCACCTTTGAAAAAACAAATTGGTTTGAATTGTCAAGAGCTTTGTATCTTTGTATCTTGTCCAGCCACAGATAAGGGACCCGTCATTATTTATTGCCTAAGTGGGGGGGGGGAAGACACGCAGAGAATTTTGGTGGGGATCAGTCGTAACTGAGAACCCAAAAGAGGGGATCACTGAGATCACTGAAAACTTTGGAAGGATTCAGAGGGGGGACCACTCAAATTTGCTTGGAAAATGAAGACATCGCGGGTTGGGGGGATTGCGAAGGTCATCAAATGTTTTAGGGGGATCACTTTAGTGAAGTAGCATTCAGAGGAGGGACCGGCTAAATTTCACCTTCTTTTAGCCCCAAATCCTCCGCCCCCCCCCCCCTTCCGTGATAAATAACGACTGGTCCCCAAAAAGGAAGGGGTGAAAGGGGTTTTGGTGTGATACGGGATTAAGTACGGAATTCGGTGTTTTTTAACCTTCGTAAATGGTGAAAATACGAAATTTCTGTGAAACGTGAAAATAGAATTTTAGTCACCGTGATGCATTATTTCTACCTTTCAATGTCCGTGAAATGTGCACAGTATCACCCTTGCCCCCCCCCCCCCCTCAATTCTGTATGAAAGAGTATTCGAATTTTGTTATTCTCGGCCTTAACAATCTCTTTGTAATACGAATTTGGGCATCAGTGTTTGTGACCCTCTCTAAGACAAATTTACTCGCCCACTATAATTGAAATCAAAGTTTACCAGGCTATAATGGACAAGTAAAACCAGTTAAAGTTGTATCCCCTCTAGACAGAGGGGGCAAAAAACGTACCCTGTCCAGCGGCGAGTGTATAGGTGAAGTACCCCTCCTTGGGAGACCCTGAAGTCTTAATATCGTCTGAAAACATTGAAAAGTAGCAAACATTTTTATCTATGTTCTGAGCTCGATCTTGTTATGTCTTTCCCACCAGCAATTTCACTTGCCATTGATCCATCGTTTAATCAAGATCAAGATATTCTAGTTCTTCCTCTGGACTTGCTGAAATATGACACTCATGAAAAACTTGGACAAGATGTCCTCAACCATTTTGGAAAGGTAACAAGTGACAAGTCATAGGGCTTTAAATGGGATCATTATACTTCTCTGGGAAACTGCCCACCTACCCTTCCCCTAAGCCCAAATTTGCCCTAAGTGACAACTAAGTGTTAATGTTGAATTAGGGGAGGGGTAGGTGGGTAGTTTCCCAGAAACGTATAAGGGATCCCGAAATCTGGGAAATTTTGTCGTGCGGAATCCGGAATCTTGGGCTTTTGAAATCCAGAACACACCCCAAGGAATCAGGAATCCCGGCCAATAATGATTGGAATCTGGAATCCAAGTTCCACGAACAAACAATTTGGAATCCACTACTTGAAATCCGGAACCCATGGTTGCATAGAATCCAGAGGCCAAGACTGCCTGTAATCCCTTACGCGGGGTGAAAATTGGGCTGATCGGTGGACAAATTATGACCATTTGAGGGTACTGACAGTCACAAAGGTCATTACCAGTGCTCCCCCCCTTATTTATAGACCAAGATGAGGCCCGAAGGGCCGAAAAAAATTTTTTTTTGAGGCCGCCCCCCCCCGCTTATCTCAGGGTCTGGAGATCAGCTCTATCAGTAGGGGTCTCTCACGGCAAGAAAAAAAGAAGGGGAAAGAGAGAGACTTCTGCCGGCCTCTTTCTACAGAAAGAGAGTTACGGCTCATTTTAAAAAGAGACAAAAAAGTGATAGGCCGCACACTCGATAAGAGGAGATGAAAATTTACATCTCTGGGAGCTCTAGCCTTAGGGCAAAAGCCGCCATGTTTTAATGTGCGCGCGCACAAAGGGATATATATTGCAAACGCTTTCCAAATTTGGTCAACGTTAGATGGTTATAAAGTGTTAGCAGAAGGATTTGAGCCAATCGGATGTAGCAGCGTTCCACGCGATTTTACAGCCTCTTGCTTCCTTTTCAGGTTGATATTTTGGTTAATAATGGTGGGCGGACACAAGTTAGTTTAATAAGAAAGACTTCACTGGAGGTTGAGAGAGCTGTTCTGGGTTTAAATACTGTTGGTACCATTTCCTTGACGAAAGCAGTTCTTCCTCACATGATCAAACGCCGTGAAGGACAGATTGTCTTTGTGAGCAGCATTTTCGGAAAGTTTGGTAATCTTGATTTTTCAGTATATTAGGCAGCTAACGCAACCTCGACAACGAGAACGGCAAAACAGCAGTAGGTTTAGATTTGCAAAACAACAACTTTTCACGTGCATCACGCTTTTGTGTATATTTCTTTGCCGTCGTTGTACGAGCACGACTAAGACCCTGTTTACATGGAGTGGGGGACCCCGGTCTAGTGGGGTAAGTTTCTTTTGTTTTGTGTCCCCCAGAGCGTGAAAACAAAAGAAACCAACCCCACTAGACCGGGGTCCCCCACTCCATGTAAACAGGCCCTTTGGAGGTGGGGGACGCAAGGTAGGTGAGGTAAGATGAGGCGGGTCACCCCGCCTGTAATGTAAATGCGATTAAATTAGAATGAGAGATAAAATGGACTGGCGGGTTACCCCACCTAAGAGGGTAACCTCGCCTTCCTTAGCCTGCGTGAAAGCCCTCCGGGGCTGCTCTGGCGGCAGGTTGGGAAAAAGAAGGAGAGCTTGCAACTACGTCCCTGGAATTCGAATTCCACCTCCAATTCCCCTGTGGCTGTCCATTGACTGAGCTGTCAGATTCCCGCCAATCAGCGCAAAGCGAAAACGAGCGCGAATGTAAACAATGATTAAAAACACGTGCCAAGAGTAATGACGTCATTACTAATGTCATCTCCGCCAATCAGCATTTCGCATCGACTTTTTTCGATGCAGATATTCAAATTCCAGAGACGTAGTTGCAAGCTCTCCTTTCTTTTCCAGCCCCGCCGCCAGAGAGCTTGATCTCATGCTACGCCTACTTGGGGTCCCCCCAGCTCCATGTGGACAGACCCTAAGACTGCGTAATTTCACGTTTTTTGGAGGTCGTGAGCATAATACAACGATTTTCTAAGGAATCTGGATATTTTTTTGAAACCACCTACTTTTTTACACGAATCGGCTGCACGAAAGCGCTGAATCCGGTCACCGAAACCGCATTGTTTTGAAACCGTTCCCGCCAGAGCAGTTTAAGATCCCATTCACACGAATCGGGAGGAAAAGTATGCGGTTTCAAAAAATGTCCGGATCATACAGACGGGCACCCAACGTCAATCTTCGGAAAATAGCTGTTCGAAAGACGATTTGAGATCGAGAATTTTCGGAACATTTGTTGTAAAATTTCTTGCTTGCCTGCCTCTCCTAGGATTTTCGAACATCTAAAAAATGGTATAATTGCCCATTTTTAACGGATTTTTACCGTAAAAAGGTCAGCTAGAAGTTTCGGGAGTTTTTTTTCTGGCTGAAATTTTCGAAAAGGTAAGTTTTGATCCCTATGATTTTCGGATCACTAGACTTCCAGCTGGGAAATCCGAACAGATGAAAAATTATTAGGCGATAAAAATATGCCTATATCTACCGTTTAAGTACTAAAATACGTTTAACAATGCTATGTTTAAGTGGTTTTGGACTATATTCTCGTTGGGTGCCCCTGCACAAACAAATACAGTCTTTTAAAAGTCAACTCCAGAAAAGTTGAACGGCATGAATAAGTGAGATGAATTTTGAAACAGCGTAAATTCACTAATATTTTCAAAAAGGTTTTTCTCCACCGTCGTCGTCGACCTTGTTTCGTTGCTTAATATTCTTATTAACTCACAACAAGAAAGGATTTTTCCTCAGTTCTTGCTCACAAGGCGACGGAAATACTTAAAAGCTTTAAGAGCCTGAAGCTCAAATCACATGAGCCTTCCTTGCTTACCCAATAGAAAACCTCATTGTTGAGTGAGGAATTTCACCATAAATCAAAGCTTCGTAATAATTTTCAATTGATGTTTTTTGCAATTAAGATTTGGTGCCAGAATCTTCAGTGGGTGACAAATTAGAATAACAAGACATCAAAAATGTGCGTTCCAAAGAAAAGAGTACAGTCGCCCAAAATTGGCGTAAGTTATGTCCACAATTATTAATTATAGTGCTTGTCCAAGTTCAAGACATAAAATTACTATCAAAGGAAGTAAGAAGATTGTATCAATTTGAAAGGAATCAGTTTCCCTAAATTATTTGATTCATTACATATTTTTTGAACGAACTTTGTAATCTAAAAAGATAGTAGTGTAATCATAACTATTTTTTTAACTATAATCTTCTGATTACCTTTCTCAGGCTGAATTTTAAAATGTTTTACATCTTGTGTTGTTAAAACAAAGTTTTACATTTTTTTCCCCTCAGGGTTTCCTTATCATAGTACATACAGTGCTAGTAAACACGCATTGCACGTACGTATATATTTACTGCTTATTTATTTTGCGTGTTTATGCTCCTGTTGATCCTGATTTTGCAGATATCTTGATAGTTTTATTTTGAGATGGTTTAATGTCATGCTCATTTTAATAGTTGGCTTAAAATCCGAGAACAGCGACGGCGGAGAAGACGACACTTAAAAAGGGATTTCGCGTTTATTCAATCTCCACTTAGAGCTCGAACTACTTAGACCCCGTCTATGTGAACAAAAGTTGTCGCGGGAAAGAGGGTCACCGCCCTCCCTGCCGAGTCAACTTACTCTAGCTTATATATGAAAAAAAAGTTGACCCTTTGCCCGAGCCAACAGCGCTCGCGCATGCTCAGGATTGTCTCGCCTTGACCGAGCTGACCTGGCTGGGTGAGCCCAAAGTGTTTGTATGGAGAAACGTTGGCCCGGCTAGGAGGATGCCCGTACGTACCATCTAAAAGCGGTTACCCAGCTAGGTAGGCGGGCTACCCTTCTACCGAGTCAATTGCGCTAGCATTATCCACCTTTTTGAAAAATTGGGGCCAGATGTATATTAATTGAAAAGTCTTTGGCTTCAGTCTTCAGTTAGGTTTGACCTTCCAATTTTGTTTCTTACAAGCTTATGTTATAGAAACGTCTCAAAGTTCATTGAAATTAATAATCAGATATAATCTTGAGATAATAATTTAATGATTTAAAAATTTTCATGACGTGATGATCAACTGCGCATTACAGAGATGTATAGAATACATATGTAAAAGTTACATCAAGTTTCAAAGTTAAAAAAGAGACAAATAAATGACTAATTAAAAGTAACAAAATTTCATCGTGCATCAATCAAACCTAAGAAAAAGCCTCGCAAAAAAATTGCTTTTAAATAAAGAGGTTTTTTTAAATGGTTAACAGATTTGGCTGTCCTGATTTTAATAGGTAGACTGTTCCAAACCTTAGGTGCCGCGGCAATTGCTTAGGCAAAATCCAATCACCTATTTCCTAGGCACCCCTTTATTTACTGTTTACGTAAAAATACAAAAATGCATGCTTTCCTGTTCATATCAGTGCGATTTATTTCTTCACTAGGGTTACTTTGACACAGCTCGCCTTGAGTTGGCGGAGTACAACATTGGCGTGCAGATCGTCTGTCCAGGACCTGTCATGTCGGACGTATTAAAGAACGCCTTTACTGAAGACATCAACAGGGTAATAAGCGGTTTTTGAATAGAAATGAATCCAGATTCCGGAATCCAGTAAATTTTTGCTGTGGAATCTGGAATCCTGGGCATTAGAATCCGGAATAACGTTCAAATTCCACGCACAAAGAACCCAGAATCCAGTACCTGGAATCCAGAATCCAATGTTTTGGATTCCCTTACTTGGGGTAACTGGGAGATAAAACTGACTGATCGCGTTCGTCAGAACGCATCCTAATCTTGTGTTCCTGTCACGGGCGACTGCAAATTAGCCGCCCCTATTAATCTCGGCCGGGAAACTGGACCCCTTTCGACTCGAGTGACGAACGCGGATCCGTAATCAATGATTACCTCTAGTTTACAGTTGAAACGGGAAAGGGAAAGGGAAATCAAGAAGCCTAAATGCCCGTGATACAGAAGTGTTCGTATTATTATTATGTAGAGAATATTGTGAAGCTTGGCCGATATCTTTGACTGAACCTGAATTGTCCAGTCCTGTTCTGCATGTTGTTGGGTATATAAATTGTTTGATTTTTATGGTTTTTTGAGAGAAGAGGAAACTGCAATTAATCGCAATAGACCTTTCCACGTTTTTTTTTTTAACTTTTGACATGGACAAGTTAGGGAAAATCCGTCGACCCCGCTGGTAAGAGCGCCTTTAAATTAGAAAAACTGCTAATTTTGGAAGTGATTTGTTGAAAACTAACGAAGATATATATAGGTCCGCAAAGTTGTGAAAATTTACAAACCTTTGTATTGTGGTGGGATGTAAATGTGAAGTTCGCAGATTTTTTGGAGCTATATCTAGCTTCGCTCGCTTAAGACACTTCACTTTGAAACTTGGCAATATTACTAGTTTTAAGGAGCCTCAAAGCTCCTCAAGGTGACGGATTTTCCCTAACTGATCGATGTCAAACGTTGAAAAAACCGTGGAAGGGTAAAATCAAAATAGAGTCATTACGCCTCACCGACCTACAATGTACCCTAAATACAATCATCGATCATAATAACGTAACGCTGAACTTAATTTAAAACTCTGAAACAACAGCACGGAACAATAATCATTTGTCTTCCTTCTTCTGTTTAGTGAAGTGCCTCAGCATATTTTTTGTTTAAATTTCAGCCTCTTAATGGTTCAAACCTTATGGAGAGAATGCCATATATGTCAACTGAACGCTGTGCAAAGTTGATGGCTGTAAGCATGGCCAACAATTTGGATGAAGTCTGGATATCAAAGCATTCACCTCTTGCATCAACCTATTTAAGCCAGTACTCTCCAAACTTCTTTAGATGGTATATTTTGTTTAGTGTACTTAACAATTATTCCTCGAGCCCGAAAGGGCTCTGAGTCAATAGCCCATGAGGCCGAAGGCCGAATGAGCTATTGACTCAGAGGCCATGAGGGCGAGAGGAAAAATTGTTTTAGTGAAATCCAACTAGTTGGTAAAAAAATATCGAGACGAAACAGCTTTAGCTAGTTAAAGCTAGACTTTAATCCTTTTTCGCCGCCAAAAAGCCGGCGCTATTCGCTACGAGTGGGCTATAACATATAGCCTAGTGGTAGCTCAAACAATCAGAACGCAGCATTGATAATAGACCACTAGCTGGATTTTACTAAAACAACAATATTGAACTTTAAAAGATAAACACTGGTTCCATAACAATAACGGGCCCGTCTCTTTTACCAAGAAATTCCGGTTGGGGTGTAAATGGAGCAGACGCACACACGTTTTTTAGGCGTTCCTCGGGAAAATTCTCGGTAAATAGTGAGAATTTGAAAAGGTAGTCCTGTCTTCCCGGTGGGAATTTATCCGGGAGAAATGCGTGTTCCACTTATGACTTTTCACAACAATTCTCCACCATGTTGAATTTGGCCGAGAGAGGTGAATTACTTTCTTTACCCGATGGACGTTTTCGTCGCATTTCCGGACATTTTTGGCGAAAAAACAAAATGGAAAACACCCAACAACTCTGCACGTGCATCACACTTCTTCGTCTACTTCTTTTACATTCACTGCACGACTACGACGTGAAACGTCTTAATGCCCGGTCTGATGGACTGGAGGACGTCAACGAACGACGACGATTTTTTTCTCTCTTTTTCTTTATAAATTTGGATGAGTCCTTTAGTATCCAATTGCCCAAAAAATTCGCCCGGACACGCTGAGCGAGGCTAAATAAACGCGATAGAGTTTTAAAGAATCAAAATTCATTTTTACGTGAGTTTTTCACTGCCGTTGTCGTAAAGGTAGCTAATAACCTCCCTGATAACCCCATCATCGATATCGCAGCATTAATGACACAATTAGCCATCTAGTCTGTTGTTCACTTTTTTCAAACGACGAATGCAGTTTGATTATGTTATCGATGTTGCTCATATGGTAACTAACACCTCCTTTGTCTTTTTCTACATTCAGGATTTCGAAGAAGTCTGCTATGAAGGTGACAGCAGAGATCTATGGTGACTCCCAGAGGATAAAGCATGAATAGTACCTCTTAAAGACGGGGGGCTCTTAATGACTCCCCCCACCAAAAAAGTTAAAGATTATGAATGTGTTAGCCAACTCCACAATTTTATCAGACACCCTACTATACTTTAAGTATTTTTCGCTTTATAGTAGCCTGTTCTAGGCTCCAAAAATGTATCGCGAAAAGTTACGCGAAAACCGGTATACCTCATTCCGGTGTACGAGCTCCTGGTATACCCTATGATTGGTGAATGGCGACAGTATACCTCAACACTTACGTCAGTCATTTGGTTTCGCGCGCAGAGTCTAGCAAACATGTCGAGCATGTGAATCCCTACTACACCACACTTTTTGACGTTTGACATTTTGAAGCAAGGAACTGTTTTTTACGATGTGGTGGTTGGGGGGGGGGGGGGGGAGGAGGTAGTCTGCGCGGATTGAGCTATTTGAAAAGATGCTTACAGGCTCTCCCCTTCTCTCTTTCCGCCGCTTTTCGCTCGTTCGTTTTTTCACCGCTCGCTCGTTTTGTTCGCTCTGCCGCACTGACCGAGAACTTGGCACAGGGTACTTTATAGCTACTTTAAAAGGAATTTGGATTCTGTCGATAAATCCAGCCGGAAACAATGTGACGTCATGATGACGACACACCATGTCATTGTGTCAATCAAGTTATGCTTAGATGTTGGAAATGATGAGTACATTATACTTCTACACTCGCCCTGGCATGCAGGCCCTCATCTCACCCCAAACTACAGTGATGTGACAGTTGCGATGAACCCATGTACCCTACCGTATAAAGTACCGATCAGCACATCGTCAAAAAGCTACAATCTGTACGGAATGCTGCTGCTTTCCTCAGTACAGTCTGCCGCAAATACGACCACATCACTCTAATTTACTTTCCGTTCTGCACAAACTTCTTGTTTCCTAGAGCTTTTTTTGCTCACCTCTGCACACGAACAGTCTCCTACCTACATTCAAGATTAAGTAACTCGCTACACACCGCCACGATAACATGAACGGCCCCTAACTCTCTAACTTTTCTCGGACTCCCGGCGGTCCCAGGTTCGAGTCCCGCTCTGGCCACTTGCTGGATTTGTTCTCAGTCGTCCCGAGTTCCCGCTCGGCCACGCTTGTAAATAACCAACTGGATGCCTCCTGCTGGTTGGGGTTTGTAATCCTGTTATTAAGTTGTATTTGAATTATTTGTTTCAAAGTTTTTGAGTGGAGTGCCTGTAAACTAGCTAGATAAGCTAAGTACACTTTCCACAATTAACAAGCCTTTAAATCGCCTATTTTGGCGCAAACCAGGTTATGAGCCGCTGAACAGGGTATGGTTTTCAGGCTCATGTGTCTTAAACACGATCAGTACAATTTCGAACAGCGTGTCTTTTTGGACCGGAGGCCTTTAAAAGAGTGTAGGTTGGCGATGAATGGTCTAAATATGTGGTACCAACAATATTTATCCAAAAAATCTAATTCCATGATGTTTGTTTGAAAAATTACCTAGTAATACTGTGTGCAAAACGAAACGAATCAGAGTAAAAAAAGGTCTCTTGTCTTAACGAAGGTCTCAATGGGGTTTATCGTCAGCCGTCAAAGGGCCTAAAAATCAACCGTCAAAAAAGGCCAAGTTATTTTTAACCGTCTACTGTCAAAAATGCAGGTTTATATTAACCGTCAAAAGTTTCAAAGTGTTTCAAATCTCACTATTTCAGCTGATCTCCACAGAATTCTTAATTCCGGCTCCTAGAGAATGTCTATCCTGCAAAAAAAACTTCCCGTGTTCTCAAAAACACTCTTTCTAGACATTACAATACCTAACAAGCTGCTTATCTCTAAAAATATTTCAAAATTCTATAAGTGGAAGGCCAAGACAACCTTCAAAACACAACAGTGGATATTTTACTAATACAGAAGTTGATATTTACGTCAACATGTGGACTAAATTTCCACTTAATAACCGTCAACCGTCAAAGGTACCACGCCATAGACGCCATCTTAAACAGGGTAGCGAAATAAAATATTTTTTGTCTTAGTTAAACAGGGTCGGGGATCGAAAGCCCCGGCGGAACTATCCTTGAGAGTCCCTCCCCTCCCCCTCTCCCCCGCTTCCAGTTCCTTCCCTTTTGACCTCTTTCGAATCATAATCAAATCATCCATGAAAGTCACGCGTGTGATCACACGCTACATGCCTCAGAACCAGACGACGCCACTTAGCATGATGGCTCGAACACTTTTGATTCTCGCAGTTTTAATAGCTGTTGTGTACTTCTTACTTGTAAAATATCAGGATGCAGATTTGGTGCTCATGATTTACGAAGTAATAGGTGAAAATCCTGCTGTAGCTTTGCGAGGCAAAGTTGTGTGGATCACGGGAGCTTCTAGCGGTATCGGTGAATATTTAGCCAGGGGCACCCAACGACGATTTTCGAAAGAATATCTGTTCGGAAGACGATTTTAGATCTAGAATTTTCGGATCATTTGTTGTAAAATTTCTTGCTTGCCTGCCTCTCCTATGATTTTCGAACATCAAAAAAAGGGTATAATTGCCTATTTTTTACGGATTTTTACCCTAAAAAGGTCACCTAGAATTTTCGGGAGCCTTTTTTCGGGCTGAAATTTTCGAAAAGGTAAGTTTTGACCCCTATAATTTTCGGATCACTAGGCTTTCAGCTAGGAAATCCGAACAGATGAAAAATTTTTAGGGGATAAAAATATGCCTATATCTACCGTTTAAATACTAAAATACTTTTAAGAGTGCTATGTTTAAGTGATTTTCAACTATATTCTCGTTGGGTGCCCCTGTTTAGCTTACGAACTGGCTAAATGTGGCTGTAAGTTGGTGCTTTCTGCACGAAGAAAAGTTGAATTAGAGAGAGTCAAGAAAAACTGTGCAGGTAGGACCAACACCTGATAAAATAAATATGAATGTAAGTCTTTGGTGATGGTGGTTAAAATAGACCAACTAGGTAAGATTAATTTATACGTAAGCGAGGCCAGACTGTGCAAGTCATGTGAAAATAACCACCTGAATCACGCGAGCCATGTGAGTCACGCGAGCCACGCAGAAGCTATAACTCGACCCAGGCGTCTCTTATCATTTGTACGCGATTGCGAATCGTTTGCGAGACACAAAGGAGCATAGTGTCTTGATCTGCGAAGATTGTAAGCCTGGTTTTCATATGTCGGGGAAAATCCCAGACGATCGGGGAATGAAAACTCGAAATCGTAGATATCTCGGATCGTCTGGGATGGACAGAGACAAATCTGAAGAATTGGGAAAGACTTCCGGCGATTATCCAACATATTGACAAAATCTGGGACGGTCGGTAGAAAATGAAATACCCGATCGTCTGGGAATTCCCGACACAGGTAAACAAGGCTTTAGACGCCACGATGGCGACGAGAACGAGAGAAAAAGCAATAGGTTGAATAGGCAAAACAAGAAAGCTGCACGTACATCACGCTTTTTTTTTCAATTACATTTCTTTGCCGTCACTACACGATTTCGAACGTTTTATGGGGGACGCAAACACGTGACGACGAAATTTTTTTCTCTCTCTGAACTTGAATGTGGTTGTCAGGAATTCGGCTCCAAAAGAGTTCGCTTGCATTTGACAAAGAACACGAGTTGAAATAATCCGGATAGAGATTGAAAGAACGCAAATTCACTTTTTAAGTGACGTTTTCGTTGCCGTCGCCTAAAATCACAATTTTAACAAATTCTCCAATCTGACTGGGCTATGAGCAGCCCTGGGTGAACCATCGTGTACGCGCTCTTGAGTCTATAAATGTTTCGTAAGTTATTCACTTATTTTACGTCTCGCAAAAAGTCTCGGAAGATCTTGTGTTGTAACCTGTCAAATTTTCAAAAATCCTTAAATGATTTCTGCCTTACTTCGTGTCTATCGCGATCGCTTATTTTGGGGATATTTGAGTCTCCAGCACCCAGCGTTAGAAGGCCGTGCTTTGGCCTGTGGCGGAGGAGGCAGAAATGATCACATTACAGTTGGTATCAGGCGCGGATCTACAATAAATACTGACCGATTTCCTACTTTTATGGAGGTCTGGCAGCATGCTCCCCCGGGACGTTTTTTGGATTTTAACTCCTCAGAATCTCCTCTCTAGGGTTTATGAGTCATTTAGACAGGATATTTTCTGACTCTCCAAACCATTCTCCAGATTTCAGTGGGAAAGTTAAAAGTTTTTGCTAATATTTATTGTGAAAAATCTGACCGATTTCCGTAAAACGGTGGATCCGCGCCTGGGTATTAAAAACTGAATCATTGGATAATGCAATTCTAGAGCTCTGGCTACCATCCTCTCAAAATATGGTAACTGTACGCGTCTGCTCAAAATTAAAAACAAGCTGAAAATCGGTTGTTTTGACAAATAAAGTCGGGAAGATTTCTCGATATTTTGCGGGCGTTTTTGATAAAACAATTATTCCACTCGAGGTTGCTGGATATGAGATAATCTCCTTATGACGCGCATGTCCATTACCTCACACGCACGAACTGCATTAATCATACGTTTTTATTTATTCTTGTTTATTTCTTTATTTTGCCACTCATGTCTATCTTATATCAAAATTTTCTGAAAGGTTAAAGTAGACTAGTAACAGGAAGACCTCTTCAAGAGATAAACAATCTTTGACGAGGAATTCAGCGACATAAATATTCTACTTGCAAGCGAATGGATTATTATCTACGTACTGAGCTCGATCTTTATACTGTCTTTTCCCAACGAAACAGCAATTTCACTTGCCCTTGATCCATCGTTTAATGAAGATCAAGATATTCTAGTTCTTCCTCTGGACTTGCTGAAATATGACACCCATGCAAAATTGGCTCAAGATGTCCTCAAGCATTTTGGAAAGGTAACGGGAAACAAGAAATAGCAGGGGCACCCAACGAGAATATAGTTCAAAACCACTTAAACATAGAATTGTTAAACGTATTTTAGTATTTAAACGGTAGATATAGGCATATTTCTATCCCCTGGAAATTTTTCATCTGTTCGGATTTCCTAGCTGAAAGTCAAGTGATCCGAAAATTATAGGGATCAAAACTTATCTTTTCGAAAATTTTAGCCAGAAAAAAGGCTCCCGAAAATTCTAGGTGACCTTTTTAGGGTAAAAATCCGTTAAAAATAGGCAATTATACCTTTTTTTAGATGTCCGAAAATCCTAGGAGAGGCAGGCAAGCAAGAAATTTTACAACAAATGTTCCGAAAATTCTAGATCTCAAATCGAACAGATATTTTTCCGAAAATTGTCGTTGGGTGCCCCTGAAATAGGCTTGTAATAATGGCTGATCAATATAGTGCACTAATATTATGACCAGTCAAGGGTACTGACAGTTATTAAAGCTCATTACAAGGACCTATGAGTATTAAAGGGAACCTCCACTCTTACTACAGAATAAGTTTAAATCGAATAAAATTATGTTGATAAACAAATTTGTTCGACATTTGTCCTTAAAAAGAGTGTCGCTTATCGCTTATTTTCACTTTCAAATTTCGCGGGCGCCGCCATCTTGAATAATTGCCACACCCTTCTGAGGTTTTCTTTGACAATAAAACATCAGCACCTGACGTTTTCAGTAGCTCTTCGTTTATCCCCCGCACGCATTTTGAGACAAGTTTAGTGATGATCAGTTTCTATGGCTATGGTGCGAGATATGACGTCATAAGTAGCAGGTGGTCAAGCCATTTTTGGGTGAAAATGCATGTTTTTTCAACTTCTTTCAACAACTTAAAAGTAAAGATTAGGGATGAAATGATGCGAAGTGCTTATTTATGTGTTATTTTATAGGTCAACCGCAAAAAATTACCATTTCTTGCGGTTTTAGCCTGATTTCCAATTCTTGGTAAAATCCACGATAACAAACATTGTTGGTGACGTCACAGGCCTCCAGTAGCGTCACCACCCATAAAATATGCCTCATCTTGTTGAGAAGATCAAAGGCTTTCCACTGAAGGCAAAATCGCTTCCAAATACAGCAACATATCAAAAACTCTAGGAACGGGTTCCATGAACAACCACCCCCCCTTCCTTGTACCGCGGTGGGGGTATGAATATTCGTGTACGTCCGAGGGTTAAGTCTGATCGATGTTTAGCAGATATTCTTCAAATAGCAGTTGAATAGCCGTTGAAATGTATTTTTGCTGTTCTTGCTGTGTGTTTAGGTAGAAGTTTATCCCGTCGTAAAACGTGTGAAATTTTCTGCCATTTTCTCCAGCTCTATATAAAAAAAACTCACGAACTAACACAACCTCAGATTCCCATAACCAGGGTTTCTCGGTTGCTGTCCCTTTTTTGGGCGATAGCCTGAAAGTTTGACGTCATTTTACCGGATATCATGAAGAATTATATTAGGTAAGGCCTTTGAGCAAGTAAAGAAACGGAGCAATATTTTGAATGAATAATTTTATGAAAATTAGCTATCTCTCTTAAGTTAACAAACAATTATAGTACAGTCAATATCAAGTTCTTTCCCTCTGATATGTTTCTTCACCTGATCTTTCTTTTCTTGCAGGTTGATATTTTAGTTAATAATGGTGGGCGGACACAGATTAGTTTGATAAGAAAGACTTCCTTGGACGTCGACAGAGCTATTCTGGGTTTAAATACTGTTGGCACTATTTCCTTGACCAAAGCGATTCTTCCCCACATGATCAAACGCCGTGAAGGACAGATTGTCATTGTGAGCAGCACTGTTGGAAAGTTTGGTAATCTTGCTTTCAATCCGTACATTAACTCATATTAAATACCTCTAGAGCTGAATTCCATTCTCACGCTAAATTTAATATCATGCAGCTTGTGTTGTTAAAATTATTTAATTTTTTACAATTTTTTCCCGCAGGGTATCCTTATCTCAGTACATACTGCGCAAGTAAACATGCATTGCACGTACGTATTCGTCTGGTAACATTATTTACTTTTTTCATCGATATGCTTGCGCCCAAATGGACCTAAGCCCTATACGTAAATTTCCACGTTTTTTCCTCTCGCGACCTTCGTATCAACCCTAGGTTTTGAACTTAGTATTTATATGCCATGCCGTCATCCGGATCGCTCTAATACGCGTTCATGTCCCAAGAGGTCTATTAAGAATTTCTTTCTTTGCCCTCCTCCCTCCCCTCATGTGCCACAGAGATGTAGCATAGCAATGAAAATTGTTTTACTGTTAATTTTGTATGTTTATGCTTCCTGTTCAGCCTGATTTTGCAGACATCACGGTAGTTGTATTTAGTGATGATTAAAATGTCACACTCGTTCTAATTACTATAAAATTGAATGTATATGAATATAATTAAGTATGAGGAGCCCAATTTTCTACAAGCTATTTAGCTTCTATTGGGCTTCCTCGCCTGACTCTCTATCTATTACAAAAGTGAAGTCACTTAATATTACTTTGCTTTTGAACCTTTTTTTTTAGCTTTTCCTGACTTGTATATTGTGCAGTCTTAATAATAATAAATATATATTTTTCATTTTCTCTTTCTGTAATATTTATTTTATGTGGCAAAATGTAAGTAAATAAAAATAAATGGTTCAAGTTAAATTACTACAGAGCTAAAAAAAAAGGCCCCTTTATATTTTGGTAATTTTTGAAAGAGCTGCAAAGTTACAGAATTGTGCAACCCGGTTGTCTCTTTCGTACATATGGATACGTTTCATCCAAAACAAAAATCTTAAAGTTCATGGAAATTCAGTCATGAACCGCTGTTTCCAAAGCACCCCTTATTTATTGTCTAGGAAAAATACAGCAATGATTTCCTGTTGAAATCAGTGATATTAAGTCTCTGTCCAGACTATATATTAGTTAGCTATACATAGAAACACTTCTGAAGACAAAACCACAGAAATCGCGCCGATCTCACTGTTATTATGGATCCCTATCCGGTATGATTTTGTGGTGGCGCAAAGACTATCCGGCATAGCTAGTGTGAACATATCCTAATTTCTTCACCAGGGTTACTTTGACACAGCGCGCCTTGAATTGATGGAGTACAACGTTGGAGTCCAGATCATCTGTCCAGGACCTGTCATGTCGGACGTATTCAAGAATGCTTTTACTAAAGACATTAACAGGGTAATAGCGTTTTGTTACTAGAGAGCTTTAGATTCGGTGACGAGGCCGACTATGATAGCAAGTTTTCGCGTGTTCTCTAGAAATAGAAACCCCGGAATGCTTTATTGCAGAGCTTTTCTTCATCACAACAAACGTTGGTCCTCTTATTTCTATCTGGTTTATTGAAGGAAGTAAAGCTCTTGCGCGATCGCTAAATGATATAATTTCTCGCATTTGATAACTTATTTTCGTCACTACGACATTGTTGCTAATCCGTAGTAAAATGGCAACGGCTATCGCGTTTTCCCCAGCTGGTTCACGCGTTCACTACTTTGTACTGGCACAATCTCGTTCTCGTAGTCGTCTTCGCCTTCAAATTTAGAGCTCTCTAATACAAGATGTTAAATACATGTATATACACCTCATTAACTATCATTTTTATGTAGACTGTCTTACTTCTAGGCTGAAGGATAAAATTCATATACAGTTAATTAAAGTGTCTGCTTAGTAAAGACAACAAGAGGAATGGGCCCAAATGTGCTCAATACAGAAGTGATGGTATTGAAAATCAACAGAGTTGTCCGGCAGGGTGCTAAGCCCCTCTCCCCCTCCCCCCACTTATAAGAACCGCTCATTAAAGGCCAATCAACCTGTAAACAAAAAAGACATCCCCTTTTAAGCCCCGCCCCCTCCCTTTTAGGGTATAAGTCACCCTCTAGCCTGCATCGAGATGAATTGGATGTTTTACGTCGTTTTAAAGCCAAAAAAAGCGAGTAAATTCAAAAAGTATCTGATTAGCACTACTATGTACCTTATAACAACAGTCCGGAACAATAATTATTTTCCTAATCTATTCTGTTTAGCGAAGTATCATCAGACAAAATTTACCTCCGCATACAATATTATTTGTTTGTATTTCAGCCTCTTGATTCATTGGTATTGTCAAATGTTATGAAGAGTTTGCCATTAATGTCAACTGAACGCTGTGCAAAGTTGATGGCAGTAAGCATGGCAAACAATTTGGATGAAGTCTGGATAGCAAACCATTCAGCTCTTGTACTACCTTATTTAAGCCAGTACTTTCCAAACTTCTTCAGATGGTATGTTTGACTTTGTGTTTAGCGACAATAGGAAGCCTAAGCAATCAAGACGATGGTAGCAACGAGAACGTGAAAAAACATATATATGTATATATCTGTCTGGATTTCATGCAAGCTGCCTGTACTGAGTCTCTAGACGGTCAAGTCCAAGGAACCATTACTCACCCTCCCCACCCATGAAGCTTATGACTAGTCAATCACTTCCCTCAAGCTCTGCTCTGCTCTGATTTTAGTGTTATGATTATGAGTCACCGCGTTGATTTGGCTGGCCTAGGCCACAGGAAAAATTCTCTGACTTTGCACTGCTTTCTCAGACATAAAACTCTAGTCAAAGTGACAAAATCTCTCCTCCCTACCCCCCTGGTTTTCACGCAAAACAAGGAAGCCACCCACCCACGAATAGGCCTGGGCTCTCAGCTGACACCTAGCAAGACGGCAAGCTTCCTGGTTTTTTTGCGGCTACACTGGCTTGAACACGGGCGAAGCCCTTGTTCAAGCGAAAACTTAGCGGGCACCTTTTAGAAAAATTACACGGATATATATGTGGCATTTAATAAGCAAAAAACAGAACTGTACGTGCATCACCCGTCTTGGCACAGTCGAACCTTCACAACGGCCACTTTATTTTGTCCCGCGGCTGACTGTCCATACATTTACTCTTATTTAAACCTCTTTACAACGGCAACGGCCACTAACACATTTTCCCAACTGCCAAAATAACCTCTCGACAAAAGACAGTTTTTTCCAGCGGCTGATCAACCTCGTCCCCAGGGCTTTTCCCTTAAAAAATGGGTGGGGCGTCCCACCCATTTTTTAAGGGAAAAGCCCTGGGGACGAGGTTGGCGACTGATGAAAAAGTCAAGAATGGTCACGAATTGGTACGTTTATGATCAATCGCGCGGTAATCGTACTTTGATTTTGCTTCATTTATACTGCTGCAGTAAGCAAAAATTGTCTACGATACTTATAGCGAATGTTGGGAACCTTGCTCGTTTTGTCACGTTAAAATATTGATTCGATTTCAAGACATAATTCAAAAGCTTTCTGTGCATTCTATCTATATACATTATATACCATTGGATTACCATGATTATGGGACACAGTAAGCATGAACTTAACACAAAAAAACGTATACTCTTTGAAAAAAAAATTGTCATGTAACACCCCTACCTCCGAATAACGGCCACTTTGATTTCGTACATTTCTTTGACGTCCACTGCATGACACTACTCGGCGACGTGAAACGTCCTAAAGCGACGTTTTATGGAGTACATGAACAGAAAACGACGAATTTTCCTCTCCTATTTTGAACTTTGACAGGGAGTATAAGAATTCAATTCCTGGAAAATTCGTCTACACTTAGCAAATTGGGTGAGGCTAAATAAACGCCACCGAGTTTGCAAGAACCAATTTTAACCTCATCAACTCGAACAAGGACAGTTATCGGTCAGTAAATGCCATTAGCCCTAATTCCAGACATGACATTTTAATCCACAATTTTACTTACTTTCTAATAGATTGTTAATAGTAAGCTTACAACATTGACCATATCATTTAGCCCTCCCTCGTATTTTCTGCACTTAGGAATTCGAAGAAGTCTTCGATGAAGGTGACAAGACAGGTGTTTGACCTTCTTGAAGACAAAGCCTGAATTATATATCAATTACGAGGGGTGAAGCGATTTAGTTCAACTGAGGATGGCTGGTATACCACTTCAAACCTTGTAGAGTGTCCATAAAAGCGTTCCTGTAAACAAATTAATTCCCATTTTGGCGATTAAAAATTCGATTGGTCAGTTTCATTCCGAAAAAATTCATTCTTGGTATATTGTATGAACGATCCTTGCTAGAGTGTGGATCGTGATGGGCTATGAGCAGTCTTTTTTTTTTTTGAGTCCGTCGAGCGAAATGCTTTGCCGTGCACTCCCATCACTAAATCTTAAGAAAAACAAAGACCACTCGCTCGCAGTCTAGGATCGTGCATTGGACACCTGAATCTCGCTCGATTTTGCAAACTACAATCATGGCGGCCTGCGTATCTGGCGGAATTATTTTACGCGGGTGCGAGAAATTGGGCGAAGCCGCCATTTTCGCGTCTCTTCCCAATTCTCCTCACGGCCTCGCAGCTCCTCAGTCTGCCAATCTTTTGCTTGTGCTGATGATCCACAGGCTGCTCAGGCTACAATCATAGAATTGAAACATAGACTGGTTTCTGTGAACTTCGTGGCTACAGTTTCCCCTACCTTGTGCTTCCGCCAGTGGCCTGCTAGCAGGCGTCGGAAGAAGAGGGCAAGGCAGCGAAAAGGAGAGATAAGATTCGCGGTTTTTTCCCACCTCTCAGTTTCCCTATTCGCTCCTGCCACGCAGGTTACTCCCAGCCCCTTGTTCGCTTTCTCCCCAGACTCCCTCACCACTCGGCGATCAGCAACTCCACGCAGGATTGGACCTAACTGTAAACAACTAAAGATCATAAAGGGCATTCCACCGAATAATTGACTTGTATTAAAGTGATTTCTTCACCATATCAATGCAAACTGCAAGCAAAGCAGTGTAATTATTACTCTTCAAAATCTTCTCTACTATTTTTTTTTTACCATATACGTTGCCTGAGAACAGAAAAAGTCCCCGACGGAATTCGTTTATCGAATATTAGTCACCTTCGACATGTTTGGTTGGTGCACTTATCCACGTTTCATCCACCGAAAGAAAACTATCTTTATATTGGCTTTAGTTACATCGGCTTTAATAGTACTGACTCTGTTTACTTTTCCACGGGGAACGCCAGTGATTTCAGACATGTCTTTGTACGGTGCGAAAGACTCCGACTTCAAACCTGTCCCTTACACAAGATTAGCTCCATGCGAGCGAAAACCTGAAGGGGATATCAACTGCCCTGACATTCGTCGCAATGGAATCACACGGCTTCGACAAGCTCAGCTCGTGCTAACCAGAATTCTAAGAATCTTTGATCTTATAGCTAAAAAGCATTGCATACGATACTGGTTGTACAGAGGGACTTTACTAGGCGCTGCACGTCATAATGGACACGTCTCTTTCGACAACGACATAGATATATGTATTCCTAAAGAAGACTATGAGAAGTTTGTTATTACGGCGTCAAAAGAACTTCCTGAGGATATATTTTTTCAAACGGAAGAAACGGACTGCCACTGGGAAATTCTACCTTTTAGCGGCTTGCTCGGAAAATTGCGGGACATGCGGAGTTGCTATGGCTGTGGCAGGGCTGGTAGCTGTAAACACAAAAATGGCTTACAATTAGACATGTTCGTTGTTGAAATGGACTCTAGTGGTAATTTCTTAGAACTAGTCTCTCACTCAAATTTGTTTCGTCGAAGATATATTTACGGCCCTTATGTAAGAAAACCGAGCGATATTTTTCCATTGGCAGAATTGAATTTCGACGGCTTTCCTCTCCAGCTCCGCGAGAGTGGAAGAAAATTTTGCACTCACACTACGGCGATTTTATGGTGATACCAACAAATAAACCAGTCGGACATTTAAATTCAGATCCGTTTCACAGTTGTGACGAGATGCAATGAGGCGTATACAGAAATGATATACCGTAAACTACTGCTTGTCAATCCTTATAAGCCCTAGGCTTATATATCTTGGTTAGAGGTTTTAGGAGCGTTAATAAATGGAGGAGCTTACAGTGACTTATAATAAGAAACTCTGAGGGAAAGCGCTAGCTGATCCTACCCGAAGCTAAGCCACTTATTCGAAACTGGAAGCCTCTCTTACAGCGGGGCCATGTTATGGAATAACTTGCCCAAAAGGTTCTGTTGAACGAAGTATCAAGAAGGTAGCTGATATTCATATCGGATTCCCACACGGCAATCATGTAAAGCAGTTGTAATTAGTTTTAGCTTTACATACATACAGTGGCCGTAGATATATGTATTCCTAAAGCAGACTATGAGAGGTTTGTTAAATACGGCGTCAAATTTATTCGGCCAATATTTCGACTAGACAAAACTAGTCATCATCAGGGGCTACAAAAGCTAAGTGAGAATAGAGTAACTCGGTTGGTCGAAGTACTGGGCAAATACTGAACTTGTAAATTACCAACCCTTAGCTGTCAGATCAGCCTTGCCTTCAATTTTAAGTGTTATTTTATATTGCTGATCCTGATCTACAGCAAGATACGGCTTTCCCTCGCCGCTGTTCGGTCTAAAGTGGTACGGGCTTACAAACTGTGAGTTTAAAACCAGCAGCACGGTATGAAATAGCGTCATAGTATATTTTCACACAAGAAATTAAAATAAGAAGGAAAGCAACAACGGCTATGAACATGTTGGAATGCAAAAAGGTGCTATTGATTGGTCCATGAGTTTAAAATACATTTTATCGCGTACACGGCCTTTCTGTAGGATTATGCATTCTAATATATTCTATATACAGTTGGGACCAGCGGTTGCTATAGTCACTTTAGTGCCAGCAGTTACTTAAGTTCCAGGCCCTCGCTCCCGCCTTTAAGTTTAACACTTGTAACTGTCATTCAAGGCTTAGCTAAACGTTCGACCCGTTTCAAACTTTGCGCAACAACATCATGATGCAACAAGGTGTGCAAACGGACACAAACTGTAACGTCCAACAATGTTGGCAGCGTGGCTGGACTTGCAATTCGGAGACCCCTAGTTCAAGTCCCGCACTGACCGCTTGCTGGATTTGTGCCGTTCAAATCCAGATCTGCCACGCTTGTAAATAGCTAGCTGGTTTGTCTCCGGCCAGTTGGGATTCTTAACCTTGTTAAGTGTGATTTGAATTATTTGTTTCAGGCATTTTCTCGGCCCCACTAGCAGGGTAACTAGCAGAATTATTATTATTTTTGTTGGCCAACAATGCTGCGTCCATTTGAGTGTGTTTTAGACTGGCTAACACCATCATCCATGGACGCATTCGTGGCCTGGTAACAGAGGGCGTAGTAGGCCCCAGAAAAGCTGAATGGCAGACAACTGCGAATTAACACATAGCTTCACAAGCTATTAGACTTGCTAAGAATCAACAGAGAGTTAAGAATGAGCAAGATCATCTCATGGAATGAGACAGTATCAGAGTGTGTCTACCGACCTAGAAGTTTTTGGCGTAAACGGGGGGATTCTATTTTTAAAATAATTAATTTTGTATTTCGCGTAGGGAAAGGGAAGAACAAACTTACTGAGTTACTACTTGTTTTTATAAAGTTACCGGTATTAGAACAAAATGTTTAAAGCGAGGGAACCGTGTCTAAGACAAATGCAAAGTTATTAACAACCTAAATACGTCTTGCAAACAAATGGCTTTATTTCTAGTATACAGAGAAGTCTTTCTAGTTTTTCAACTAGCTAGTGCTAAAGCCGATACTATTTCCGTCTAAAAATCACTTATTCCGTCTAAAAATCACTTATTTCAATTGTTTACAAGTATCAAGAGGGCTTAAACTGAGTCATGTACTCATCGATTGTCGATTGTGTTCGTAAGAGCTTTGATTATAAAGTTATTTTCTGCCTGCCTTGTAATACGGCAGCTCATTTCTGTTGGAATTGTCGATACATCGGCACGTGCATTTATAGGAGCTACGAATACAATAGCCGAAGTTGTAAACCTTCAAGCATTTGTAGAAAAATGCGTTGCACCAACGACAGCAATCGAAGGTTTGTTTGCAGACATACTTCTTTGGCGGTTTACCGTAATAATTACTCGATGCTGATCGGCATAAAATGGGATAATTTTCGTAGCTGAGGTAGTTGTGTATGTCCTGAAAAATAAAATAAAACAATTAACTAAATAAAATCGTATCTTACAAGGTCATTGGTGTACCGTTGAAGTTAGCAAAATACAAATATGTTGAGCGATATTGTCAAAGGAAAGCACACTAGACAGGGTAATGAGCCTATCACAAAGATGTAGGTATTTTCCTTGGTAAAATAAATTGATTTCGTGCTTTGCAAAGTTACTTCGATTTGACTGTAAAATTCACATTTTGCTAACATTTCTCTAGATCTGTGAAAGCTAAAGTGAAGGCATTTTCGTTAAATTTCTTTTTTCGTCTCTGATTTCTTCATTTAAATATGGTACGTAGTACTGACTTAGCGTCAGGATAAAATGGAAACGAGGCCTTTGGTATGTGATTTTATCAACATTCTGTGTATATTAGGTACATTTCTTGATTTCGAGACAAATGCGTGGACGTTCGAATTCTTAGGGCGTTACCATTTAACTAAAGTCTTTAGTTAGAAGTTCGGAATTACTTTCAATTGATTTTAAAGTATTTTACAAATCGAAATTTAGAGTTTATCTCAAAGTTTGACGTCTTGCCACTAGTTTTTTTTTTTTTTTGGACTTACCCCGAGTTTGTACGGAACTTGACCATGACGAAGTTTCTTGCAT
Source organism: Porites lobata (assembly GCA_942486035.1). Lineage (NCBI taxonomy): Eukaryota > Metazoa > Cnidaria > Anthozoa > Scleractinia > Poritidae > Porites > Porites lobata. Next base: position 102,887 of record CALNXK010000147.1, on the reverse strand, counting down.
TCACCTCTACAATCACAGCCGTGTGGGTGCGGAAGGACGGGCCTTACTAGACTCTGTTGGGCTGGAGCTGGATTTGTCGAATTCTCAGGGGGTGGTGGAGTACTTGTCGAATTCTGCGCATCTCCTTGGGTAGCAATAGTAATCAATGCCACAGCGACAAAGTAGGCAACCAAATAGCCGGACTTCATGTTCAATGGAAAGCCAACGGAGGGGACTGAGAATCTGTGCGTACCTCGTCAGCTCAAACTGCTGTCCTTGCTGGTCTGACTGAATGTGTTTTGGGTGTGTAAAAACCTTTTATATCAAGAGAGCGGAAATCGAAACGGTCCACTCTTTGCATCTAGCGAATGACTTGTTAAGAACTTTAATTAAACTTCTTAATATTCATAATACGTAAATGTTTTAAGCTGCATGTTAAAGTGTTATTACGATCACTCTCACGTAGCTCTTTCTGCTTCTTAGTTCGCTGGAATTTTTTCCTGTTTAGGTTAGTTTCGTTTGGCCTTGGTTCCCTCATCGGAGCAGCCCTTTTTTGAAAGTACACTTGAAACTACAATGCTAAGAAACCGTGAACTTCCCGCAATTACTCGAGCATACGTACCACAAAACTCGACGCAGCTGAATGGATTTTTTTTATTTTTTCGCATTTGTACTATGCTAAGAAAACTAATGAATGATGAACTAAGTTCATTAACGAGCTCACTTCTATGAAAAATATGAGTCATATTCTTGCATAACTTTCCCCATTAAATGAATTGCAAGCTAGACATCTTTTCTAGACAATAAGATAGTATGCTGTTTTTACAATTACGTATACCTTAACGCTAAAAAGTTGGGGTTGAAAAGTCGTGTAACTACATACAATCTAGAAAGATATGTTTCTGTCGCCTGGCTGATATTTTTCTTTTGTCGTGTCATTTGCGTAAGACAAGCAAGTTTCAACCGTTTTTGTTATAATTAGTGTAAGGGTTTAATTATTATAATTGTTCTTAATTTGTCCAACTGCAAGCCGGATTGACGCCGGGAGGATGGTCATCAAAACCCTTTCCTTTCAACGTATATACAATTGAGATGCATAGTCATGTCTATGTGAGTCTTTTTGACTACCTATATATTTAATTGCGGTAGACAAGTATGTCTCACGGACTGTAAAAACCACGAAACGGACCACAGTAAAATCACGTACATTTCAATCAATGAGGCGTTCACTTTCCTTTAAAACATATACAAGGGAGTCGGTTACATATAATTCATCTTTGAGTTTACTTAGTGATTTTTCATTGCCATTTATAATTGATGAACTGTAGTTTGGTTAGAATCAACTTTCTTGGCAAAGACATTAAACAGATATTGTGTCCCGTCCCGTAATTAAATGTTATCGAAACTAACCATCATTTGGTACGATTTCTATAGCGGAAGGCAGGGATAAGGACAATTTTCCGGTTTGGCTAAGGCGTGAATGCGTTCTCAATTTGTAATAAAACTGTCTCTGAGCATAAAGCGAATGAGTCAATTCAATATCTTATCAGCATAGTATCATGCTTTTGAATTATATTGAATTTACTTACGAATTGCTTCCTTTCTTGAATTCAAATAAGTCTACCGGTCTTTTCAGTTTGCTTGATTATTATTATAATTATGATTATAATTATTAATATTGTTTTTTATCTTTCACTTGATAGCCTTTGGATATGAAGGCTAGTCAACGTGAAGTTTAATAGAAGTTGTGAAACGTTGTTAGTGACCGTAAAAAATTTTTCGCCAAGAAAAACTAAAAATACATATTAATGCAGAAAAGAATGTCTTCGAAACAAGGTCACATGACTGCCACTGTGACTTCAATTTTGTACAACTACTTAAACCTTTTGCGATCTGTGTAAGACTTTATCTGGAGTAGGAAATTATCTTGATCGCTTTTGTTTTTTTCTCTAGTTATTGTTTGACGTTGAGTCGATCGGAGTTTTAAATTGCGAGATAGGAGTTTTATATAATCGGCGTAAGATAGGGTTTTGTAATTTCTGATGGTACACAAAAATAGACGACACAGCTAAGAAAATGAGATAGTTTTTAAGGATTTGGGGTAATAAAATAGATAACAATCTTTAAAGAAGTTGAAGTGATAAGATTTGATCCTCCAGTTCAGGGAACGACCCAAATTAACACTACAAACAAGTCTTAAGTTTAACTTGTACTTTTTATTTTGTGTGTATCTCATACAACAAGAAAGCTCTTATGAGTTCAGAAAGAGAAATGCGCAAAAAAGCTACAAAATTACAGCAGATGGCTGACGAACTCTTTGACAAGGGCTAGTTTAAAACGCTACAGAGTTCTATGATCTGTTGGTCTTTCTATCTGTCTCTTTCGATCTCTATCCCACGATCGGTGGAAATCTCTTATAATTCTCTGGGGGATGGTGCTTGCCCAAACATGTGCACATACAGAGGTAACTCTTTCGATAGCAGAATGCTGGGCCGCCTTTCCAAAAACGGAGTTGCTTGTAGCATTTAGCATATTTCGCATTACAGGCTCGGCAGCAATCGAAGAGGTACAAACACAGCCAATTGCATCGGTGCTTGTAGGAGAAAACAACTGTAGACGCCAACACGCAGTTTATAGGAGTTTGCTCATATTGGAAGAAGCTTTCGTTTTTCTGTAAAGGAAACGGAAATTAATGTCATTGAAGGTAATATTAAAAACAGACTAAAGATGCATTCAATTCCGAGTGGTCGTAAACTTTCTGTTCTTTTGTACTTTAGTTGCAAAATGTTCTTTTTCATCTTGAAGGCAACTTATCACTAAAAAAAATTATGGGTCGAAACTTGAGAGCTGTTTACTAGTGCTTTCAGCCTGTATTTTAAACTCAAAAATCACTTTAACAGAACGCTGACATTACCTGCAAATAGTATGGCACATTTAGTTTATCGCACTTTGGTTCACAGAGGGCCAAGCACTTTGTGGATTCGTCGCCTTGCTGAGTACTGAGCTTTGAAACAAGCGCGGACGAATCGTCTTCTTGCAGGTTTAACATCCCTGGCTCCGGCAGATGGACCCTGTGTTCCGGGCGGAACAAAGTCCTGACATGTTCTTCAGTAGTAAGAGCGTTCGCCATAAAAATGGCAAGAGAAAATGTAGCGAAAAAACTGCACGCTTTCATGGCGAGTTTGCGAAAGAGACACTGTCTGCTCAGTGAGGTGATCTATGGTCCGCAAGCGTCATTCGACTGAAGGTTTGACTTTGTTGCAGAGGGCATTTATATCACCAAACAGGAAGTTAGTCATATTTTAAATCATTATATTCTATTGCGTATTCAGTTGTATTATCACTATAAGTGGTTTTGACATCACATGCAGTTATTATTGACAAACTTAAGTACAACAGCCACGGGCATTTGACCATCCCATGGCTCATTTAACTTTAAGGGAAGAACTAAACTATTGCAAAACGAAAAGGAAAGAACAAACACAGCAGAAATTTTAAGCGAAGAGGAAATAACAGCCTCATTTTTCTAATGATCAAAGTAGAATTCATAACGTTACTTTGACAGAAGACTCTTCTCGCTTCACTTCTTTAAACGTGCGCTAAAATCCCTCGACCATGTCATAAATGCTCTTACTGAGTTCATCTGAACTTAAAATCCATTGTTGATTGCAACGATTCAAAATAAACTGTTTCTCTTCCCAAGGTCGAGGTTCTCCTTTGCTCTGACATAGTAAGTCTGACTCTTTCTTTCCTTTTTTTGAAAATAAAAAAAGGACATACACATATTAAAACCTATTCGGGCGAATTATTCATAAAAAGGAAATTCAATCGAAGCTCTTCGTGAGCGCTCCAGAATGTGACCGCGACAATGAGCCTCAATTTGGTAACTACTTACTTGTCTTCCTTTTATTTCTAAGCTCCCGAAAGCGGCCACTCGATTATTCAACACGGATTAGTAAAAAGTACACACTACTTGAACACTTTTACCGTAATATGACTTTCTCTAATGATATATTCAAGAAGAAGGAGGATAAAACTGACCCTGAATTAACATTTCAACAAGACTTTACGAGTGAGTTTTGTGCTATGAAATGAATGCAATGATCTCTTCACAATGTAAAAGCAGTTTAGCAACTCCTTTCTTATCCCGAAAAAAACAATATGAAGAGAAAATGTTGCACGGAAAAACTCTAGTTACCGGCGCTTCATCGAATTTCCGAAGGCTTGAGAGCTTGACTGTATAATCGTTATTCAAAGCAGTTTTCTGATATCCAAATTTATTTGGTGTTATTTTACATATACTAATGTAAAATTATAGATATTTTATATACATGATAAAGTATATGTAAACTTATCCATAGCAATTTTCCAAAAACAAAGGAGGAACCTGTCGAACACTTTGGTATAATAGATCCCAGCAATTCGAAAACGACATAAACTGCTACATACACACGAACAGTCGGTCTGCTCGTTAGGATAGCAGAATGTACATGTGCATTAAATACTCGTAGACGGTTAATTAAATTTATCGTTTTCAATGCAATCGATCTATAACTGACTCACGCGATGTAACCGTCTTGCACTATTAAACAAAGCTGATTATCAATAATAATTAAAAAACTTAACCAATTTACTGTTGTTTAACTTCAAGATTACTTCTCTTTTGATTCAAGTTTACTAGAATAGTCCTACTTTAGAATTTATCCGCAGACTCCACAGTTACAAACACTTCTTACAGAAAGAATAAGATATTCTTAACTGAAGGGTCACTACAATCAAGCATTCCACTACAAACTGATTTATGTACTAAATAAACACCTCTCGAGCCATTAAAGTTCTTGACTAAGAAACTCGACATCTTAGTAAACTTTTTGTTTTTTCTCTTAAGATGTTTTTCTCTTAATTATTGTTAAATATTTTCACTCAAACAGAGTTTTCTACTATCTACGTGCAAAAATTCCTAGCGATTTCCGCCTATAAGGATGTATTATTTCAAATGAAACAAGAAAATTCCTTTAGGGCAAAATCGCGGTTGGACTGACCGTGGTAATTGCTGCGTGTTTCAGAGAAATAGATAATCAATATAACTTTTTTTTCAGAAGAAAAGAAAAATTTAGAACTTTTGTAATTACATGTACTTAAAAAATTTAAATAATAACACTCCGTTATTATACATTGTACTCGCTATCTGTCTTCTCATTGGCTAAGAGCCTACAGCTAATTTTGGAAAATCAACGCAACCTACAGATTAGTTAGTTATCTGCTAGCAGATAACTGACTAATCTGTAGGTTGCGCGAGCAATGCATGGTTTCCAATAACAATATCAATTCAGGTTCCTTGCGACGGTGTGTTTGTCGTTATTTTCTTCAAAACAACGTGTAATAAAACAATAATTAGATTCGGTTTTTGTGATATCCTAAATAATCAAAGTCTCGGTAAGTGTTATCAGCCTCGGTCTTCGGCTCGGCTGATAACACTTAACCTCGACCTTGATTATTCCGGATATCACAAAAACCTCATGCAATAATTGTATGTTTCAAGTACGTTAAGTGTTATTTTAGAGGACGAATTCCGTCGAATTTAATGATCCCACATCTGCTATTAATATGAAAATTTTAAATTCACATTTTAATAATGTCGTGGATTTTTTATGAAAAATATGGAACGTTCACTGTTCTACAAAATAGACCCGAATAGTTTAAAAAGCGGCACTAAGTTTCGTAATTTCAATGAACATGTCCTAAAATAAAGTTCAGGCCCCAGTTGTTCATGCATGAGGTGCTCTATTCACCGGATAAATCACTATCCATTGGATAAAGCAATTGTTTTTCCTAATACTTATTCGCTGGATAGTGGTTTATCCAGCAGATAGCGTTATCCACCTTTTAACAACTGATAGTAGAACTTAATTACGCGATCGAAAGTTAATGCAAAATGTATTAAGTCCTCTACAGCTTGTCTCATATACTTAATTTTATTGTCCCCTGTTCTTTAATTAAGATATACTTTATGTTTCGTTATTATGTTCAAGCGTCATGCAACCAAAAAACGTCATGCATTTAAATATTAATACCTTGTTTAATTCAACATGGAAAATTCCTTTACGGTAAAAGTGTGGTTCAAACAAATGAAGTTCGTAAAAACTTTAGTCAGCTTCATGAAAAATCCAAAAGAACCTCCCTGTCATATTCTTCAGAAGGTGAAGTTCTTATTTTAAACTTGACCAAAGTTTATCTCAACAGTTACTGTAATTTTAATGTTTTTCCTGACTGCATTCATGGCTTCATGGTTAAGTCAGTAGATGGCATTCTTACAAAGAAGCGTCTGTATATTCAAATTAAAGCTTGGCGTTGAAGAAACTTTCCTGTAGTATATGATATATTTTTTTCGAAAGTGGTTTCTGACTTATTCGAGTCCGTGATTAAGTGTGGCCACGATTTAAATCAGAAAAATATAGTATTACCCAGAAGTACTTAAAGGTGGTTTACCCGTCTGAGTTTGTCTTTTGAGTTTGGCGGTGGATGGCATAACAGTTTCTCTAATTCAGTTGAAAGCTACGGAATAAGTCCTCTTGAATCGTGGTTGTGGTAAACTAGTTACCAGTTATCGTGTGCTAGTAAATTTTTAAGGTAAGTGTCGATGAGTGTTTAAGTCGATAAGTGCTGTGGAAAGGAAGGGGCTGACAAACTCGAAGGGGGACTCCCATAAAAACGGACGCGGATGCTTATTGGAAAATTAAAATCAAATTAGTTGCAAAACCAAAAAAGGAAAAAACAAACAAAGCAGAAATTTTACGCCAAGCGGAAATAACAGCCTGATTTTTTCTAATGATCTACGTAGAATTCATAAATTTACCATCATGACAGAAGACTTTTCTCGTTCCACTTCGCTAAACGCGCTCTGAAATGCTCTTACTGTTTCATCTGAACTTAAAATCCATTGTACAGTGCAACAATTAAAAATAAACTGTTTCTCTTCGCAAACAAGGTCGAGGTTCTCCTTTGCTCTACAACAAGACTGACTCTTTCTTTCTTTTTTTTTAAAATAAACAAAGGACATGAGTACACTAAAACTAATATTCGGGCGCTATTCATAAAAAGGAAATACAATCGAAGCTCTTCGTGAGCGCTCCGGAATCGAATGTGACCGCGACAAGCTCCATTTGGTAACCGTACTTAGTAATACTCACGTCTTCCCCTTATTTCTAAGCTCCCGCTAGCGGCCACTCGATTAATCAACAGGAATTAGTAAAAAGTACACACTACGTGAACACCTTTACCGTAATATGACGTTTCCTAATGATATATTCGAAAAGAAGGAGCCGCAGGCGAAAACTGACGCTGAATTAACACTTCAACAAGACTTTACGAGTCAGTCATGTGCTATGAAATGAATGCAATGATCTCTTCACAATGTAAATCAGTTTAGCAATTCCTTTGTTAGCCCGAAAAAAATATATATCAAGAAAGAGCCGTGCACGGGATAGCTTAAAGGACCAACTCTAGTTACGAGCACTTTATCGAATTTCCGAAGGCTTTAGAGCGTTGACTGTATAAACGTTATTCAAAGCATTTTCTGATATCGAAATTTATTTTGACGTTATTTTACCTATACTAATATAAAATTATGGATATTTTATATGCTTTATGATAAAGTATATATAAACCCTATCCATAGCAATTTTCCAAAAACAAAGGAGGAACCTGTCGTACACGTGGTAACTAAAGAAAACACACAAAGCTATAAGGTTATTGTAGATCCTCACACGAATAGTCAGTCTGCTAGTTAGGATAGCAGAATGTACATGTACATTATTTTAACTCGTAGACCGTTAATTAAATTAATATTATTGTTATACTTATTCCTGGATGCAGTCATTTTCAGCGCGATTTTAAAGAAAGCTGCAAAATGTAGTTTTATCCCTTGAGACAGATGAAACAGTGTACTTGAAGGTACTAGTTTTCAATGTGTAGATGTTTGTTTAACAGGCTTACAAGTGCCACCGCGATCGAGCTATCGTTTTCCATGCAATCCGGATCTATAATTGTAGCTCGCGATTTAACCGTCATGCGCTCTCAAGCAAAGCGGATGATGAATAATACAACTTAACCAATTTAGTTGTTTAACTTCAAGATCACTTTTGTTTTGATTCAAGTTTACTAGAATAGTCCTACTTTAGAATTTGATCCGCAGACTCCACAGTTACAAACACTTCTTACAGCAAGAATCGGATACTGTTCTTAACTGAAGGGTCACCACAATTAAGGATTCCACTGCAAACTGATTTATGTACAAAATAAAAGCCTCTAGAGCCATCAAAGTTCTTAACAAAGCAAACTCGACATCTTAATAAACTTTTTGTCTTTTCTTTTTAGATGTTTTTCTGTTAATTATTTTCACTCAAAAAGTGTTTCCTATTATATAAGTGCAAAAATTTCTAGAGATTTCCGCCTAAAAGGATTGTATTATTCCATGCAAATGAAACAAGAAAATTCCTTTAGGGCAAAATCGCGGTTTGACTGACTGAGGTAATTGCTTCGTGGTTCAGAGAAATAGATAATCAATAACTTTATTTCCATGAGTAAAGAAAGATTTAGACCTTTTGTAATAACTTTAAAAATTTAACTAATAACACCCTAATATCTGCCATTCTGTACGTTACAAGTACTTTAAGCGTTACTTTAGACCCTACATGTACGAAATTCCGTCGAATTTAATGTTCCCACATCTACTATTAATATGAAAAATTTATATTCACATTTTTAATAATGTCATGAGTTTAAAATTGAAAAAGTATGGAATGTTCAAGAGGGTCCCGAAAAGTTAAAAGCGGTACTTTCGTAATTACAATGAACATGGCCTAAACTAAAGTTCAGGCCCCAGTTGTTCATGCATGAGGTGCCCTGTTCACCGGATAAATCACTATCCAGTGGATAACGCAACTGGTTTTCCTAATACTTATTCGCTGGATAGTTATTTATCTAGCAGATAACGCTATCCTCCTTTTAATTAACAACTGACAGCAGAACTTAATCACGCGATCAAAAGTTAATGCAAAATGTATTAAGTCTGACGACAGATTTTAACCTCTGTCTCATATATTTAATTTTTATTGTGCCCTGTACTTTAATTAAGATATATTTTATGTTTCGCTATTATGCTCAAGCGTCACATGCAACTAAAAAACGTCATGCATTTAAATATTAATACCTTGTTTAATTGAACATGCAAAATTCCTTTACGGAAAAAATGTGGTTCAAAGAAATGAAGTTCATAAAAACTTTAGTCAACTTTTAGAAAAATCCAAAAGAACCTTCCTGTAATATTCTTCAGAGAGTAAAGTTCTTAAGCTTGACCAAAGTTAGTGATCTCAACAGTCACCGTAGTTTTAATCTTTATCCATTGCATTATGGTTTCATGGTAAGGCAGTAGATGAAATCCTTATAATAAGCGTGTTCATTCAAATTAAAGATACGCGTTAAAGAAACGTTCCTGTAGTATTTTTTTTTTTCGAAAGTGCTTTCTACTTTTTTGAGTCCGTGCGTCCGTGCGTCCGTGCGTCCGTGCGTGGCCATTCAAATCAGAAATATATACTTAGCAGTACTTATAAGGTGGTTTACTCGTCAGTTTAACTTTACAGTTCGGCTGTGGATGAACTTTCTTAACAGTTCCTCTGATTCAGTTCCAAGCTACTGAATAAGCTCTCTCGACTCTTGAATTTTTGTGGTAGACTAGTTACTAGTTTTCCTGTGCTAGTAATTTTTTTATAAAGCTATGTCATGAGTGTTTAAGTCAATAAGTGCTGTGGAAAGGAAGGGGCACGCAAACCAGGAGGGGGACTCCCATACAAAAGTAACGGGGATACTCCTCGGAAAATTAAAATCAAATTACCCCTTTAGAAGGGAGACCAATGTGGGTGTGGCTCAAGCTTAAACTTGCCGCTAAATGAGATTTCGATGTGGTCAGTGTCACGGCATCATTTTTTGTAAATTTCTCTATACACAGCGTTACGCGATACCTGAATGGACAGATATAGTGACTTTCGGTCCCAAACACCCTAAGTGAGACCAAAATCTACAATTTACACCCCTAGTTAATTAAGCGAGACGACGAATAGTCCACCCCGGGCTCGCGAACTAGCTTTGGAAGTAGCCTGTTCCAGGTACTCAGATAGTGGGAAAGACGCGAAAGAAAAAGCCACGCGAAAAGTTGGCGGGGCGGGAAAAAGGAAGAAGGAGGGGAGAGAGATTCTCCGCTGCCTCTACTCTCCCCAGATTTCTCCCGTTTTATTATCTTGTTTGTGCTTTCTCAATTCAGCGGACTATCTCGGAGCTTGTACCTTACGTAACAGATTCGTATGAGCTTTTATATACAAAAAGAAGAAAATCTCTCATAAGAACGTGATCACGAACAGGTCAAGATCGATCAATTGTAAAATGCTTAAGGCTGGTTTTCACTAGCGACGGAGTAGGAGTCGGAGTCTTAATCAGAAGCGTTCCGCTTATGATCTAGTGAAAACCAGATTGTCGGAATCGTAATCAGAAGCGTAGAGATTATGATCTAGTGAAAACAGCGTTCCCATTCTCACTCCGACTCCGTCTCTAGTGAAAACCAGCCTTGAGGAATACACATGTTGATTTTCACCGAGTACTGGGCAAACAGTGAATTCTAAACGAGAGTATAGGTGAGTCGCTGAGATTTTGAAACCCGAACCTGTTTAGGACAAAAACCCTAAGATACATACCCTGTTTAAGACAACACCCTCAATTTTAGAACCCTGTTTATTTGGACAGCACGCTCAATTTTATTGCCCTGTGCATGAAACACCCTGTTTATAATTAGAACAGACTCGCACAAATCATGCACACTGTTTAGGGCAGACTAGCGCGAGATTGCATATCCTGTTTAGGACTAGCCTCCCACGCAGACGCGAGACGAACCCCTAAGAACGTCTGCGTGGAAGGCTAGTTTAGGACAGACTCGTGCCAAATTAGATACCCTGTTTAAGGACAAAGAGGACGAAAACCATACCCTGTCCATCGATACATCCTTATAGGCCATGCAAGGGAGTTCCCCCCTCCCCTCCAGGGGCTTAACCCAGGATTAAGCCAAATTTTAAGCAAGGTTTTCTTGTTTTAAAATATGCATCTCGAGCATACAAAATACTGTTTAACCTTTACTTCGAGATACAGCAATGATAACACAATAATTACTTTTAGCAATACATAGGATGGTAAAATACAAAAGACAACAAATTTTGATTCTGCATTAGTGCTAATCGGCCTTTCAGGAACCTGGGGCCCGTTTCTCGAAAGGTCCGGTAACTTTTCGAGTCCGAAGGCAAATTCTGAAATCAAAAACAGTTGAATAGTTGCACAGTTCCTAGTTAACAAACCGGATTAGTTTGGTTTGTTAACTGACAGTTTCATTTTGTCCTTTTTAAAATTATTGAAGCTTTGATCTTGAATGCTAACACGGCAAACATAAAACAGCAACCCCCCCCTCGGGTTTAAAACCAGCAGCACGGTATGAAACTGCTGATAGAACAATAAATTCAATAATTTTCACACAAGAAATTAAAATAAGAAGGAAAGCAACAACGGCTATATATGAACATGTTGGAATGCAAAAAGGTTCTAACTTTGCTATTGTCTGTACACCGTAATTTTTAGGGAGTTATTACTTATGATTGGCTTAAAACAGTAAAACCCCGTTTTTGAAAAACTTAATTTAACTCCGAAAAGGTCATTTTATAAAAAGAGTTCATGTTCATCCTTACTTTTTTTACCAAGGAGTTAATTTAACCATATAACTAAAAATTTTAGGTACGTCTCAGTCTTTTAATAATATCTGGGAAATCCTGAAAAAGAGTGAGTTAAAATATGTAAAATAACTTGTAAAAATTAGCTTTTGTTGGCTTATTGTTTGAAAATTAACTCTTTATGATTGGTCAAAACAAAAAGTTTAAAAACACAAAAGCAATATATGTTCATCCTTTCAACATGGTCTCAGTCTGAATAAGATAAATTTTGTGATCGCGTAAACGGCCTTTCTGTTTGGTTTGATTGGTCATTCTAAACATATTTTTTCAACATATACAGTTTTTAGGACCAGCCTTTCTGGTTTTATGCATTTAATCATTCTTTAGTGCCACCAGTTACTTTAGTCACTTTCCAGGCCCTCGCTCCCCCTCCTTTTAAGTTTAACACTTGTAACTGTCATTCAAGGCTTAGCTAAACGTTCGACCCGTTTCAAACTTTCCGCAACAACATAATGATGCAACAAGGTGTGCAAACGGAAGCAAACTGTAACATCCAACAATGTTGGCAGCGTGGCTGGACTTACAATTCGGAGACCCCTAGTTCAAGTCCCGCACTGACCGCTTGCTGGATTTGTGCCGTTCAAATCCAGATCTGCCACGCTTGTAAATAGCTAGCTGGTTTGTCTCAGGCCAGTTGGGATTCTTAACCTTGTTAAGTGTGATTTGAATTATTTGTTTCAGGCATTTTCTCGGCCCCACTAGCAGGATAACTAGCAGAATTATTATTATTTTTGTTGGTCAACAATGTTGCGTCCATTTGCGTGTGTTTTAGACTGGCTAACACCATCATCCATGGACGCATTCGTGGCCTGGTAACAGAGGGCGTAGTAGGCCCCAGAAAAGCTGAATGGCAGACAACTGCGAATTAACACAGCTTCACAAGCTATTAGACTTGCTAAGAATCAACAGAGAGTTAAGAATGAGCAAGATCATCTCATGGAATGAGACAGTATCAGATTGTGTCTACGGACCTAGAAGTTTTTGGCGTAAAAGGGGGGATTCTATTTTTAAAATAGTTAATTTTTTATTTCGCGTAGGGAAAGGGAAGAACAAACTTACTGAGTTACTACTTGTTTTTATAAAGTTACCGGTATTAGAAGAAAATGTTTAAAGCGAAGGAACCGTGTCTAAGACAAATGCAAAGTTATTAACAACCTAAATACGTCTTGCAAACAAATGGCTTTATTTCTAGTATACAGAGAAGTCTTTCTAGTTTTTCAACTAGCTAGTGCTAAAGCCGATGCTATTTCCGTCTAAAAATCACTTATTCCGTCTAAAAATCACTTATTTCAATTGTTTACAAGTATCAAGAGGGCTTAAACTGAGTCATGTACTCATCGATTGTCGATTGTGTTCGTAAGAGCTTTGATTATAAAGTTATTTTCTGCCTGCCTTGTAATACGGCAGCTCATTTCTGTTGGAATTGTCGATACATCGGCACATGCATTTATAGGAGCTACGAATACAATAGCCGAAGTTGTAAACCTTCAAGCATTTGTAGAAAAATGCGTTGCACCAACGACAGCAATCGAAGGTTTGTTTGCAGACATACTTCTTTGGTGGTTTACCGTAATAATTACTCGATGCTGATCGGCATAAAATGGGATAATTTTCGTAGCTGAGGTAGTTGTGTATGTCCTGAAAAATAAAATAAAACAATTAACTAAATAAAATCGTATCTTACAAGGTCATTGGTGTACCGTTGAAGTTAGCAAAATACAAATATGTTGAGCGATATTGTCAAAGGAAAGTACACTAGTCAGGGTAATGAGCCTATCACAAAGATATAGGTATTTTCCTTGGTAAAATAAATTGATTTCGTGCTTTGCAAAGTTACTTCGATTTGACTGTAAAATTCGCATTTTGCTAACATTTCTCTAGATCTGTGAAAGCTAAAGTGAAGGCATTTTCGTTAAATTTCTTTTTTCCTCTCTGATTTCTTCATTTAAATATGGTATGTAGTACTGACATAGCGTCTGGATAAAATGGAAACGAGGCCTTTGGTATGTGATTTTATCAACATTCTGTGTATATTAGGTACATTTCTTGATTCCGAGACAAATGCGTGGACGTTCGAATTCTTAGGGCGTTACCATTTAACTAAAGTCTTTAGTTAGAAGTTCGGAATTACTTTCAATTGATTTTAAAGTATTTTACAAATCGAAATTTAGAGTTTATCTCAAAGTTTGACGTCTTGCCAGTAGTTTTTTTTTTTTTTTTTTTTTTACTTACCCCGAGTTTGTACGGAACTTGACCATGACGAAGTTTCTTGCATTCACCTCTACAATCACAGCCGTGCGGGTGCGGAAGGACGGGCCTTACTAGACTCTGTTGGGCTGGAGCTGGATTTGTCGAATTCTCAGGGGGTGGTGGAGTACTTGTCGAATTCTGCGCATCTCCTTGGGTAGCAATAGTAGTCAATGCTACAGCGACAAAGTAGGCAACCAAATAGCCGGACTTCATGTTCAATGGAAAGCCAACGGAGGGGACTGAGAATCTGTGCGTACCTCGTCAGCTCAAACTGCTGTCGTTGCTGGACTGACTGAATGTGTTTTGGGTGTGTAAAAACCTTTTATATCAAGAGAGCGGAAATCGAGACGGTCCACTCTTTGCATCTAGCAAATGATTTGTTAAGAACTTTAATTAAACTTCTTAATATTCATAATACGTAAATGTTTTAAGCTGTTAAAGTGTTATTACGATCACTCTCACGTAGTTTCTTTCTGCTTCTTAGTTCGCTGGAATTTTTTCCTGTTTAGGTTAGTTTCGTTTGGCCTTGGTTCCCTCATCGGAACAGGCCTTTTTTGAAAGTACACTTGAAACTACAATGCTAAGAAACCTTTAACTTCCCGCAATTACTCGAGCATACGTACCACAAAACTCGACGCAGTTGAATGGATTTTTTTTATTTTTTCGCATTTATACTATGCTAAGAAAACTAATGAATAATGAACTAAGTTCATTAACGAGCTCACTTCTATGAAAAATAAGAGTCATTTTCTTGCATAACTTTCCCCGTTAAATGAAGTGCAAGCTAGACATCTTTTTTAGACAATAAGATAGTATACTGTTTTTACAATTACGTACACCTTAACGCTAAAAAGTGGAGGTTACATACAATCTAGAAAGATATGTTTCTGTCCCCCGGCTGATATTTTTCTTTTGTCGTGTCATTTGCGTAAGACAAGCAAGTTTCTACCGTTTTTGTTATAATTAGTGAAAGGGTTTAATTATTATAATTGTTCTTAATTTGTCCAACTGCAAGCCGGATTGACGCCGGGAGGATGGTCATCAAAACCCTTTCCTTTCAACGTATATACAATTGAGATGCATAGTCATGTCTATGTGAGTCTTTTTGACTACCTATATATTTAATTGCGGTAGACAAGTATGTCTCACGGACTGTAAAAACCACGAAACGGACTACAGTAAAATCACGTACATTTTAATCAATGAGGCGTTCACTTTCCTTTAAAACATATACAAGGGAGTCGGTTACATATAATTCATCTTTGAGTTTACTTAGTGATTTTTCATTGCCATTTATAATTAATGAACTCTATTTTGGTTAGAATCAACTTTCTTGGCAAAGACGTTAAACAGATATTGTGTCCCGTCCCGTAATTAAATGTTATCGAAACTAACCATCATTTGGTAGGATTTCTATAGCGGAAGGTAGGGATAAGGACAATTTTCCGGTTTGGCTAACGCGTGAATGCGTTCTCATTTTATAATAAAACTGTCTCTGAGCCATAGAGCGAATGAGTCAATTCAATATCGTATCAGCATAGTATCATGCTTTTGAATTATATTGAATTTACTTACGAATTGCTTCCTTTCTTGAATTCAAATAAGTCTTATAGTCTTTTCAGTTTGCTTGATTATTATAATAATAATTATAATTATTAATATTATTTGTTATCTTTCACTTGATAGTCTTTGGATATGAAGGCTAGTCAACGTGAAGTTTACACGAAGTTGTGAAACCTTGTCAGTAACCTCAACAAATTCTTCGCTGAGAAAAACTAAAAATACATATTGCAGAAAAGAATGTCTTCGAAACACGGTCACATGACTGCCACTGTGACTTCAATTTTGTACAACTACTTAAACCTTTTGCGATCTGTGTAAGACTTTATCTAGAGTAGGAAATTATCTTGACCGCTTTTGTTTTTCCTCTCTAGTTATTGTTTGACGATAAGTCGATCGGAGTATTAAATTGTGAGATAAGAGATTTATATAATCGGCGTAAGATAGGGTTTTGTAATTTCTGATGGTACACAAAAATAGACGACACAGCTAAGAAAATGAGATAGTTTTTAAGGATTTGGGGTAATAAAATAGATAACAATCTTTAAAGAAGTTGAAGTGATAAGATTTGATCCTCCAGTTCAGGGAACGACCCAAATTAACACCACAAACAAGTCTTAAGTTTAACTTGTACTTTTTATTTTGTGTGTATCTCATACAACAAGAAAGCTCTTATGAGTTCAGAAAGAGGAATGCGCAAAAAGCTACAAAATTACAGAAGATGGCTGACGAACTCTTTGACAAGGGCTAGTTTAAAAAGCTACGGAGTTCTGTTGGTTTTATCTGTCTCTTTCGATCTCTATCCCACGTTGATCGGTGGAAAACTCTTATAATTCTCTGGGGATGGTGCTTGCCCAAACATGTGCACATACAGAGGTAACTCTTTCGATAGCAGAATGCTGGGCCGCCTTTCCAAAAACGGAGTTGCTTGTAGCATTTAGCATATTTCGCATTACAGGCTCGGCAGCAATCGAAGAGGTACAAACACAGCCAATTGCATCGGTGCTTGTAGGAGAAAACAACTGTAGACGCCAACACGCAGTTTATAGGAGTTTGCTCATATTGGAAGAAGCTTTCGTTTTTCTGTAAAGGAAACGGAAATTAAGGTCATTGAAGGTAACATTAAAAACAGACGTAAGCAGTCGTAAACTTTCTGTTCTTTTGTACTTTAGTTGCAAAATGTTCTTTTCATCTTGAAGGCAACTTATGACTAAAAGAATTATGGGTCGAAACTTGAGAGCTGTTTACTCGTGCTTTCAGCATGTATTTTAAACTCAAAATATCACTTTAACAGAACGCTGACATTACCTGCAAATAGTATGGCACATTTAGTTTATCGCACTTTGGTTCACAGAGGGCCAAGCACTTTGTGGACTCGTCGCCTTGCTGAGTACTGAGCTTTGAAACAAGCGCAGACGAATCGTCTTCTTGCAGGTTTAACATCCCTGGCTCCGGCAGATGGACCCTGTGTTCCGGGCGGAACAAAGTCCTGACATGTTCTTCAGTAGTAAGAGCGTTCGCCATAAAAATGGCAAGGGAAAATGTAGCGAAAAAACTGCACGCTTTCATGGCGAGTTTGCGAAAGAGACACTGTCTGCTTAGTGAGGTGATCTCTGGTCCGCAAGCGTCATTCGACTGAAGGTTTGATTTTGTTGCAGAGGGCTTTTATATCACCAAACAGGAAGTTAGTCATATCTTAAATCATTACATTTTCTATTGCGTATTCAGTTGTATTATCACTATAAGTGGTTTTGACATCACATGCAGTTATTATTGACAAACTTAAGTACAACAGCCACGGGCATTTGACCATCCCATGGCTCATTTAACTTTAAGGGAAGAACTAAACTATTGCAAAACGAAAAGGAAAGAACAAACACAGCAGAAATTTTAAGCGAAGAGGAAATAACAGCCTCATTTTTCTAATGATCAAAGTAGAATTCATAAAGTTACTTTGACAGAAGACTCTTCTCGCTTCACGTCTTTAAACGTGCGCTAAAATCCCTCGACCATGTCATAAATGCTCTTACTGAGTTCATCTGAACTTAAAATCCATTGTTGATTGCAACGATTCAAAATAAACTGTTTCTCTTCCCAAGGTCGAGGTTCTCCTTTGCTCTGACATAATAAGACGCACTTTTTCTTTCCTTCTTTCTTTTTTTTTTTGGAAAATAAAAAAAAGGACATTTACATATTAAAACCTATTCGGGCGAATTATTCATAAAAAGGAAATTCAATCGAAGCTCTTCGTGAGCGCTCCAGAATGTGACCGCGACAATGAGCCTCAATTTGGTAACTACTTACTTGTCTTCCTTTTATTTCTAAGCTCCCGAAAGCGGCCACTCGATTATTCAACACGGATTAGTAAAAAGTACACACTACTTGAACACTTTTACCGTAATATGACTTTCTCTAATGATGTATTCAAGAAGAAGGAGGGTAAAACTGACCCTGAATTAACATTTCAACAAGACTTTACGAGTGAGTTTTGTGCTATGAAATGAATGCAATGATCTCTTCACAATGTAAAAGCAGTTTAGCAACTCCTTTCTTAGCCCGAAAAAAACAATATGAAGAGAGAATGTTGCACGGTTAAGGAAAAACTCTAGTTACGGGCGCTTCATCCAATTTCCGAAGGCTTGAGAGTGTTGACTGTATAAACGTTATTCAAAGCAGTTTTCTGATATCGAAATTTATTTGGTGTTATTTTACATATACTAATGTAAAATTATAGATATTTTATATACATGATAAAGTATATGTAAACTTATCCACAGCAATTTTCCAAAAACAAAGGAGGAACCTGTCGAACACTTTGGTATAATAGATCCCAGCAATTCGAGAACGACATAAACTGCTTCATACACACGAACAGTCGGTCTGCTCGTTAGGATAGCAGAATGTACATGTGCATTAAATACTCGTAGACGGTTAATTAAATTTATCGTTTTTGATGCAATCGATCTATAACTGACTCACGCGATGTAACCGTCTTGCACTATTAAACAAAGCTGATTATCAATAATAATTAAAAAGCTTAACCAATTTACTGTTGTTTAACTTCAAGATTACTTCTCTTTTGATTCAAGTTTACTAGAATAGTCCTACTTTAGAATTTATCCGCAGACTCCACAGTTACAAACACTTCTTACAGAAAGAATAAGATATTCTTAACTGAAGGGTCACCACGATCAAGCATTCCACTACAAACTGATTTATGTACTAAATAAACACCTCTCGAGCCATTAAAGTTCTTAACTAAGAAACTCGACATCTTAGTAAACTTTTTGTTTTTTCTCTTAAGATGTTTTTCTCTTAATTATTGTTAAATATTTTCACTCAAACAGAGTTTTCTACCATCTACGTGCAAAAATTCCTAGCGAGTTCCGCCTATAAGGATGTATTATTTCAAATGAAACAAGAAAATTCCTTTAGGGCAAAATCGCGGTCGGACTGACCGTGGTAATTGCCGCGTGGTTCAGAGAAATAGATAATCAATATAACGTTTTTTTGAGATGAAAAGAAAAATTTAGAACTTTTGTAATTACATGTACTTAAAAAATTTAAATAATAACACTCCATCATTATACATTGTACTCGCTATCTGTCTTCTCATTGGCTAAGAGCATACCGCTAATTTTGGAAAATCAACGCAACCTACAGATTAGTTAGTTATCTGCTAGCAGATAACTGACTAATCTGTAGGTTGCGCGAGCAATGCATGATTGCCAATAACATTATCAATTCGGGTTCCTTGCGACGGTGTGTTTGTCGTTATTTTATTCCAAACAATGTATAATAAAACAATCATTAGATTCGGTTTTTGTGATATCCTAAATAATCAAGGTCTCGATAAGTGTTATCAGCCTCGGCCTTCGGCTCGGCTGATAACACTTAACCTCGACCTTGATTATTCCGGATATCACAAAAACCTCATCCAATAATTGTTCAATATCTGCTTAGCTGTATGTTTCAAGTACGTTAAGTGTTATTTTAGACCCTACAGTACGAATTCCGTCGAATTTAATGTTCCCACATTTACTATTATATGAAAATTTTAAATTCACATTTTTAATCATGACGTGGATTTCAAATTGAAAAATATGGAACGTTCAATGTCCTACAAAATAGACCCGAATAGTTTAAAAAGCGGCACTTTCGTAATTTCAATGAACATGTCCTAAAATAACGTTCACACCCCAGTTGTTCATGAGGTGCCCTGTTCACCGGATAAATCACTATCCAGTGGATAACGCAACTGGTTTTCCTAAAACTTATTCGCTGGATAGTGGTTTATCTAACAGATAGCGTTATCCACCTTTTAACAACTGACAGTAGAACTTAATTACGCGATCGAAAGTTAATGCAAAATGTATAAGTCCTCTATAGCTTGTCTCATATATTTAATTTTTATTGTGCCCTGTACTTTAATTAAGATATATTTTATGTTTCGCTATTATGTTCAAGCGTCATGCAACTAAAAAACGTCATGCATTTAAATATTAATACCTTGTTTAACTGAACATGGAAAATTCCTTTACGGTAAAAAGTGTGGTTCAAACAAATGAAGTTCGTAAAAACTTAAGTCTTTAGTCAGCTTCAACAAAAATCCAAGAACCTCCCTGTAATATTC
Organism: Porites lobata; assembly: GCA_942486035.1. Taxonomy (NCBI): domain Eukaryota; kingdom Metazoa; phylum Cnidaria; class Anthozoa; order Scleractinia; family Poritidae; genus Porites; species Porites lobata. Next base: position 82,643 of record CALNXK010000147.1, on the reverse strand, counting down.
TTCAGAAGGTGAAGTTCTTATTTTAAGCTTGACCAAAGTTTATCTCCACATGCAGTTACCGTAATTTTAATGTTTTTCCATTGCATTCATGGCTTCATGGTTAAGTCAGTAGATGGCATTCTTACAAAGAATCGTCTGTATATTCAAATTAAAGCTTGGCGTTGAAGAAACTTTCCTGTAGTATATGATATATTTTTTTCGAAAGTGGTTTCTGACTTATTTGAGTCCGTGATTAAGTGTGGCCACGATTTAAATCAGAAAAATATAGTATTACCCAGAAGTACTTAAAGGTGGTTTACCCGTCTGAGTTTGCCTTTTGAGTTTGGCGGTGGATGGTATAACAGTTTCTCTAATTCAGTTGAAAGCTACGGAATAAGTTCTCTTGAATCGTGGTTGTGGTAAACTAGTTACCAGTTATCGTGTGCTAGTAAATTTTTAAGCTAAGTGTCGATGAGTGTTTAAGTTGATAAGTGCTGTGGAAAGGAAGGGGCTGACAAACTCGAAGGGGGACTCCAATATAAAGGAACGCGGATGCTTATTGGAAAATTAAAATCAAATTAGTTGCAAAACCAAAAAAGGAAAAAACAAACAAAGCAGAAATTTTACGCCGAGCGGAAATAACAGCCTGATTTTTTCTAATGATCAACGTAGAATTCATAAATTTACCATCATGACAAAAGACTTTTCTCGCTCCACTTCGCTAAACGCGCTCTAAAATGCTCTTACTGTTTCATCTGAACTTAAAATCCATTGTACAGTGCATCAATTAAAAATAAACTGTTTCTCTTCGCAAACAAGGTCGAGGTTCTCCTTTGCTCCACAACAAGACTGACTCTTTCTTTCTTTTTTTTGAAAATAAACAAAGGACATGAGTACACTAAAACTAATATTCGGGCGCTATTCATAAAAAGGAAATACAATCGAAGCTCTTCGTGAGCGCTCCGGAATCGAATGTGACCGCGACAAGCTCCATTTGGTAACCGTACTTAGTAATACTCACGTCTTCCCCTTATTTCTAAGCTCCCGCTAGCGGCCACTCGATTAATCAACAGGAATTAGTAAAACGTACACACTAAGTGAACACCTTTACCGTAATATGACGTTTCCTAATGATATATTCGAAAAGAAGGAGCCGCTGGCGAAAACTGACGCTGAATTAACATTTCAACAAGACTTTACGAGTCAGTCATGTGCTATGAAATGAATGCAATGATCTCTTCACAATGTAAAAGCAGTTTAGCAATTCCTTTGTTAGCCCGAAAAAAATATATATCAAGAAAGAGCCTTGCACGGGATAGCTTAAAGGACCAACTCTAGTTACGAGCACTTTATCGAATTTCCGAAGGAGTTTAGAGCGTTGACTGTATAAACGTCATTCAAAGATATCTAAATTTATTTTGATGTTATTTTACATATACTAATATAAAATTATGGATATTTCATATGCTTTGTGATAAAGTATATATAAACCCTATCCATACCAATTTTCCAAAAACAAAGGAGGAACCTGTCGTACACTTGGTAATAAGAAAGCACACAAAGCTACAAGGTTATTATAGATCCTAGCAATTAGGGAACGACATAAACTACTCCATGCACACGAATGGTCAGTCTGCTAGTTAGGATAGCAGAATGTACATGTACATTATTTTAACTCGTAGACCGTTAATTAAATTAATATTATTCTTATACTTATTCCTGGATGCAGTGATTTTCAGCGCGATTTAGAAAGCTGCAAAATGTAGTTTTATCCCTTGAGACAGATGAAACAGTGTAACTGAATGTACTAGTTTTCAATGTGTAGATGTTTGTTTAACAGGCTTACAAGTGCCACCTCGATCGAGCAATCGTCTTTGATGCAATCCGGATCTTTAATTGTAGCTCGCGATTTAACCGTCTTGCGCTCTCAAGCAAAGCGGATTATGAATAATACAGCTTAACCAATTTAGTTGTTTAACCTCAAGATTACTTCTGTTTTGATTCAATTTTACTAGAATAGTCCTACTTTAGAATTTGATCCGCAGACTCCACAGTTACAAACACTTCTTACAGCAAGAATCGGATACTGTTCTTAACTGAAGGGTCACCACAATTAAGGATTCCACTGCAAACTGATTTATGTTCAAAATAAAAACCTCTCGAGCCATCAAAGTTCTTAACAAAGCAAACTCGACATCTTAATAAACTTTTTGTCTTTTCTTTTTAGATGTTTTTCTGTTAATTATTTTCACTCAAAAAGTGTTTCCTATTATATACGTGCAAAAATTCCTAGAGATTTCCGCCTAAAAGGATTGTATTATTTCAAATGAAACAAGAAAATTCCTTTAGGGCAAAATTGCGGTTTGACTGACTGAGGTAATTGCTTCGTGGTTTAGAGAAATAGATAATCAATATAACTTTATTTCCATAAGTAAAGAAAGATTTAGAACTTTTGTAATAGCTTTAAAAATTTAAATAGTAACAACCTAATCTGCTTAGCTGTACGTTACAAGTGTGTTAAGTGTTACTTTAGACCCTACATGTACGAAATTCCGTCGAATTTAATGTTCCCACATTTTCTATTATATGAAAATTTTAATTTCACATTTTTAATAATGTCGAGAATTTAAAATTAAAAAAGTATGGAACGTTCACTGTTATACAAGAGGGTTCCGAAAAGTTAAAGGCGGTACTTTCGTAATTACAATGAACATGGCCTAAAATAAAGTTCAGGCCCCAGTTGTTCATGAGGTGCCCTATTCACCCGATAAATCACTATCCATTGGATAACGCAACTGGTTTTCCTAATACTTATTTGCTGGACAGTGAATTATCTAGCAGATAGCGCTAGCCACCTTTTAACAACTGACAGCAGAACTTAATTTAAAAAAATCGAAAAAAAAATGCAAAACGTATTAGGTCTGACGACAAATTTTGACCTCTATAGCTTGTCTCATATATTTAATTTTTAATGTGCCCTGTACTTTAATTAAGATATATTTTATGTTTCGCTATTATGTTCAAGCGTCACATGCAACTAAAAAACGTCATGCCTTTAAATATTAATACCTTGTTTAATTGAACATGCAAAATTCCTTTACGGAAAAAATGTGGTTCAAAGAAATGAAGTTCATAAAAACTTTAGTCAACTTTTAGAAAAATCCAAAAGAACCTTTCTGTAATATTCTTCAGAGAGTAAAGTTCTTAAGCTTGACCAAAGTTAGTGATCTCAACAGTCACCGTAGTTTTAATCTTTATCCATTGCATTATGGTTTCATGGTTAAGGCAGTAGATGAAATCCTTATAATAAGCGTGTTCATTCAAATTAAAGATAAGCGTTAAAGAAATGTTCCTGTAGTATTTTTTTTTTGATTTCTACTTTTTTTTGAAAGTGCCGTGCGTTTTGCGTCCGTGTCCGTGCGTCCGTGCGTGGCCATTCAAATCAGAAATATATACTTAGCAGTACTTATAAGGTGGTTTACTCGTCAGTTTAACGTTAGAGTTCGGCTAGCCCTGTGGATGAACTTTCTTAACAGTTCCTCTGATTCAGTTGAAACCTACTGAATAAGCTCTCTCGCCTTTCGAATGGTTGTGGTAAACTAGTTACTAGTCTTCCTGTGCTAGTAAATTTTTGTAAAGCTAATTGTCCATTAGTGTTTATTAAGTCGATAAGTGCTGTGGAAAGGAAAGGGCACGCAAACCAGGAGGGGGACTCCCATACAAAAGTAACGGGGATACTCCTCGGAAAATTAAAATCAAATTGCCCCTTTATAATGGAGACCAATGTGGGTGTGGCTCAAGCTTAAAATTGCCGCTAAATGAGATTTCGGTGTGGTCAGTGTCACGGCATCATTTTTTGTAAATTTCTTTATACACAGCCTTACGCGATACCTGAATGGACAGATATAGTGACTTTCGGTCCCAAACACCCTAAGTGAGACCAAAATCTACAATTTACACCCCTAGTTGATTAAGCGAGACGACGAATAGTCCACCCCGGGCTCGCGAACTAGCTTTGGAAGTAGCCTGTTCCAGGTACTCAGATAGTGGGAAAGACGCGAAAGAAAAAGCCACGCGAAAAGTTGGCGGGGCGGGAAAAAGGAAGAAGGAGGGGAGAGAGATTCTCCGCTGCCTCTACTCTCCCCAGATTTCTCCCGTTTTATTATCGTGTTTGCGCTTTCTCAATTCAGCGGACTATCTCGGAGCTTGTACCTTACGTAACAGATTCGTATGAGGTTTTACATACAAAAAGAAGAAAATCTCTCATAAGAACGTGATCACGAACAGGTCAAGATCGATCAATTGTAAAATGCTCAAGGCTGGTTTTCACTAGCGACAGAGTAGGAGTCGGAGTCTTAATCAGAAGCGTTCCGCTTATGATCTAGTGAAAACCAGATTGTCGGAATCGTAATCAGAAGCGTAGAGATTATGATCTAGTGAAAACAGCGTTCCGATTCTCACTCCGACTCCGTCTCTAGTGAAAACCAGCCTTGAGGAATACACATGTTGATTTTCACCGAGTACTGGGCAAACAGTGAATTCTAAACTAGAGTATAGGTGAGTCGCTGAGTTTTGAAACCCGAACCTGTTTAGGACAAAAACCCTAAGATACATACCCTGTTTAAGACAACACCCTCAATTTTAGAACCCTGTTTATTTGGACAGCACCCTCAATTTTATTGCCCTGTGCATGAAACACCCTGTTTATAATTAGAACAGACTCGCACAAATCATGCACACTGTTTAGGGCAGACTAGCGCGAGATTGCATATCCTGTTTAGGACTAGCCTCCCACGCAGACGCGAGACGAACCCCTAAGAACGTCTGCGTGGAAGGCTAGTTTAGGACAGACTCGTGCCAAATTAGATACCCTGTTTAAGGACAAAGAGGACGAAAACCATACCCTGTCCATCGGTACATCCTTATGGGCCATGCAAGGGAGTTCCCCCCTCCCCCCAGGGGCTTAACCCAGGATTAAGCCAAATTTTAAGCAAGGTTTTCTTGTTTTAAAATATGCATCTCGAGCATACAAAATACTGTTTAACTTTTACTCCGAGATACAGTAATGATAACACAATAATTACTTTTAGCAATACATAGGATGGCAAAATACAAAAGACAACAAATTTTGATTCTGCATTAGTGCTAATCGGCCTTTCAGGAACCTGGGGCCCGTTTCTCGAAAGGTCCGGTAACTTTTCGAGTCCGAAGGCAAATTCTGAAATCAAAAACAGTTGAATAGTAGCACAGTTCCCAGTTAACAAACCGGACGAGTTTGGTTTGTTAACTGACAGTTTCATTTTGTCCTTTTTAAAATTATTGAAGCTTTGATCTTGAATGCTAACACGGCAAACATAAAACAGCAACCCCCCCCCCTCGGGTTTAAAACCAGCAGCACGGTATGAAACTGCTGATAGAACAATAAATTCAACAATTTTCACACAAGAAATTAAAATAAGAAGGAAAGCAACAACGGCTATATATGAACATGTTGGAATGCAAAAAGGTTCTAACTTTACTATTGTCTGTACACCGTAATTTTTAGGGAGTTATTATAACTCCAAAAATGGAGTAAAAATTTTAGGTACAGGATAACCCGTTTTTGGGGTTATTTTAACTCCTAATTTAACTCCGAATTTGGGGTCATTTTTACTCCTGAAAAAGAGTTCTTTTTACTCCCAGTCTGGAGTTCAAATTACTCCGAAATGGGGTTACTTGTAAAACATGGGTTGTTTTACTCTTTTGGAGTTAATTTAACTCTGAAAGTGGAGTAAAAATTTTAGGTACAGGATAACTCCTTTTTGGGGGTTATTTTAACTCCTCAATATCTGGGGTCACTTTTACTCCTGAAAAAGAGTCCTTTAAACTCCTTTTTGGAGTTAAAATAACTCCACGAAAAATAACTCCACTGTCAGGAGTTAAATTAGCCCCACTAGAGGAGTTATTATAACTCCCTGAAAATTACAGTGTACTTTACTTATGATTGGCTTAAAACAGTAAAAGTTAAGAAAACTTAATAAAGCAGTATATATGTTCATCCTTACTTTTCCAAGCAACTTCCATATAACTAAATCTCGTCTCAGTCTGAATAACACAGAAATCCCATGTGAGGAACATGTAAAATTGTAAACTTTTGTTGGCTATTGTTTGCAACTCTTATGATTGGTCAAATCTTTTAACACAAACAACACCCTTTCAACATGGAGTATAAGATACATTTTATCGCGTAAACGGCCTTTCTGTAGGTTTATGCATTCTAATATATTCTATATACAGTTAGGACCAGCGGTTGCTTTAGTCACTTTAGTACCAGCAGTTACTTATAAGTTCCAGGCCCTCGCTCCCGCCTTTAAGTTTAACACTTGTAACTGTCATTCAAGGCTTAGCTACTGACGTTCGACCCGTTTCAAACTTTGCGCAACAACATCATGATGCAACAAGGTGTGCAAACGGAAGCAAATTGTAACATCCAACAATGTTGGTAGCGTGGCTGGACTTACAATTCGGAGACCCCTAGTTCAAGTCCCGCACTGACCATTTGCTGGATTTGTGCCGTTCAAGAGCCAGCTGGTTTGTCTCCGGCCAGTTGGGATTCTTAACCTTGTTAAGTGTGATTTGAAGTATTTGTTTCAGGCATTTTCTCGGCCCCACTATCAGGGTAACTAGCAGAATTATTATTATTTTGTTGGCCAACAATGTTGCGTCCATTTGCGTGTGTTTTAGACTGGCTAACACCATCATCCATGGACGCATTCGTGGCCTGGTAACAGAGGGCGTAGTAGGCCCCAGAAAAGCTGAATGGCAGACAACTGCGAATTAACACATAGCTTCACAAGCTATTAGACTTGCTAAGAATCAACAGAGAGTTAAGAATGAGCAAGATCATCTCATGGAATGAGACAGTATCAGAGTGTGTCTACGGACCTAGAAGTTTTTGGCGTAAAAGGGGGGATTCTATTTTTAAAATAATTAATTTTGTATTTCGCGTAGGGAAAGGGATGAACAAACTTACTGAGTTACTACTTGTTTTTATAAAGTTACCGGCATTAGAAGAAAATGTTTAAAGCGAAGGAACCGTGTCTAAGACAAATGCAAAGTTATTAACAACCTAAATACGTCTTGCAAACAAATGGCTTTATTTCTAGTATACAGAGAAGTCTTTCTAGTTTTTCAACTAGCTAGTGCTAAAGCCGATGCTATTTCCGTCTATAAATCACTTATTCCGTCTAAAAATCACTTATTTCAATTGTTTACAAGTACCAAGAGGGCTTAAACTGAGTCATGTACTCATCGATTGTCGATTGTGTTCGTAAGAGCTTTGATTATAAAGTTATTTTCTGCCTGCCTTGTAATACGGCAGCTCATTTCTGTTGGAATTGTCGATACATCGGCACATGCATTTATAGGAGCTACGAATACAATAGCCGAAGTTGTAAACCTTCAAGCATTTGTAGAAAAATGCGTTGCACCAACGACAGCAATCGAAGGTTTGTTTGCAGACATACTTCTTTGGTGGTTTACCGTAATAATTACTCGATGCTGATCGGCATAAAATGGGATAATTTTCGTAGCTGAGGTAGTTGTGTATGTCCTGAAAAATAAAATAAAACAATTAATTAAATAAAATCGTATCTTACAAGGTCATTTGTGTACCGTTGAAGTTAGCAAAATACAAATATGTTGAGCGATATTGTCAAAGGAAAGCACACTAGTCAGGGTAATGAGCCTATCAGAAAGATATAGGTATTTTCCTTGGTAAAATAAATTGATTTCGTGCTTTGCAAAGTTACTTCGATTTGACTGTAAAATTCGCATTTTGCTAACATTTCTCTAGATCTGTGAAAGCTAAAGTGAAGGCATTTTCGTTAAATTTCTTTTTTCCTCTCTGATTTCTTCATTTAAATATGGTATGTAGTACTGACTCAGCGTCTGGACAAAATGGAAACGAGGCCTTTGGTATGTGATTTTATCAACATTCTGTGTATATTAGGTACATTTCTTGATGTCGAGACAAATGCGTGGACGTTCGAATTCTTAGGGCGTTACCATTTAACTAAAGTCTTTAGTTAGAAGTTCGGAATTACTTTCAATTGATTTTAAAGTATTTTACAAATCGAAATTTAGAGTTTATCTCAAAGTTTGACGTCTTGCCAGTAGTTTTTTTTTTTTTTTTTTTTTTTACTTACCCCGAGTTTGTACGGAACTTGACCATGACGAAGTTTCTTGCATTCACCTCTACAATCACAGCCGTGTGGGTGCGGAAGGACGGGCCTTACTAGACTCTGTTGGGCTGGAGCTGGATTTGTCGAATTCTCAGGGGGTGGTGGAGTACTTGTCGAATTCTGCGCATCTCCTTGGGTAGCAATAGTAGTCAATGCCACAGCGACAAAGTAGGCAACCAAATAGCCGGACTTCATGTTCAATGGAAAGCCAACGGAGGGGACTGAGAATCTGTGCGTACCTCGTCAGCTCAAACTGCTGTCCTTGCTGGTCTGACTGAATGTGTTTTGGGTGTGTAAAAACCTTTTATATCAAGAGAGCGGAAATCGAAACGGTCCACTCTTTGCATCTAGCAAATGATTTGTTAAGAACTTTAATTAAACTTCTTAATATTCATAATACGTAAATGTTTTAAGCTGTTAAAGTGTTATTACGATCACTCTCACGTAGCTCTTTCTGCTTCTTAGTTCGCTGGAATTTTTTCCTGTTTAGGTTAGTTTCGTTTGGCCTTGGTTCCCTCATCGGAGCAGCCCTTTTTTGAAAGTACACTTGAAACTACAATGCTAAGAAACCTTTAACTTCCCGCAATTACTCGAGCATACTACCACAAAACTCGACGCAGTTGAATGGATTTTTTTTATTTTTTCGCATTTATACTATGCTAAGAAAACTAATGAATAATGAACTAAGTTCATTAACGAGCTCACTTCTATGAAAAATAAGAGTCATTTTCTTGCATAACTTTCCCCGTTAAATGAATTGCAAGCTAGACATCTTTTTTAGACAATAAGATAGTATGCTGTTTTTACAATTACGTATACCTTAACGCTAAAAAGTTGGGGTTGAAAAGTCGTGTAACTACATACAATCTAAAAAGATACGTTTCTGTCGCCCGGCTGATATTTTTCTTTCGTCGTGTCATTTGCGTAAGACAAGCAAGTTTCTACCGTTTTTGTTATAATTAGTGAAAGGGTTTAATTATTATAATTGTTCTTAATTTGTCCAACTGCAAGCCGGATTGACGCCGGGGAGGATGGTCATCAAAACCCTTTCCTTTCAACGTATATACAATTGAGATGCATAGTCATGTCTATGTGAGTCTTTTTGACTACCTATATATTTAATTGCGGTAGACAAGTATGTCTCACGGACTGTAAAAACCACGAAACGGACTACAGTAAAATCACGTACATTTTAATCAATGAGGCGTTCACTTTCCTTTAAAACATATACAAGGGAGTCGGTTACATATAATTCATCTTTGAGTTTACTTAGTGATTTTTCATTGCCATTTATAATTAATGAACTCTATTTTGGTTAGAATCAACTTTCTTGGCAAAGACGTTAAACAGATATTGTCCCGTCCCGTAATTAAATGTTATCGAAACTAACCATCATTTGGTAGGATTTCTATAGCGGAAGGTAGGGATAAGGACAATTTTCCGGTTTGGCTAACGCGTGAATGCGTTCTCATTTTATAATAAAACTGTCTCTGAGCCATAGAGCGAATGAGTCAATTCAATATCGTATCAGCATAGTATCATGCTTTTGAATTATATTGAATTTACTTACGAATTGCTTCCTTTCTTGAATTCAAATAAGTCTTATCGTCTTTTCAGTTTGCTTGATTATTATAATAATAATTATAATTATTAATATTATTTTTTATCTTTCACTTGATAGTCTTTGGATTTGAAGGCTAGTCAACGTGAAGTTTACAAGAAGTTGTGAAACCTTGTCAGTAACCTCAACAAATTCTTCGCTGAGAAAAACTAAAAATACATATTGCAGAAAAGAATGTCTTCGAAACAAGGTCACATGACTGCCACTGTGAGTTCAATTTGGTACAACTACTTAAACCTTTTGCGATCTGTGTAAGACTTTATCTAGAGTAGGAAATTATCTTGACCGCTTTTGTTTTTCCTCTCTAGTTATTGTTTGACGTTGAGTCAATCGGAGTTTTAAATTGCGAGATAGGAGTTTTATATAATCGGCGTAAGATAGGGTTTTGTAATTTCTGATGGTACACAAAAATAGACGACACAGCTAAGAAAATGAGATAGTTTTTAAGGATTTGGGGTAATAAAATAGATAACAATCTTTAAAGAAGTTGAAGTGATAAGATTTGACCCTCCAGAACCAAATTAACACCACAAACAAGTATTAAGTTTAACTTGTACTTTTTATTTTGCGTATATCTCATACAACAAGAAAGCTCTTATGAGTTCAGAAACAGGACTGCGCAAAAAAGCTACAAAATTACAGCAGATGGCTGACGAACTCTTTGACAAGGGCTAGTTTAAAAAGCTACGGAGTTCTGTTGGTTTTATCTGTCTCTTGCGATCTCTATCCCTTGTTGATCGGTGGAAAACTCTTATAATTCTCTGGGGGATGGTGCTTGCCCAAACATGTGCACATACAGAGGTAACTCTTTCGATAGCAGAATGCTGGGCCGCCTTTCCAAAAGCGGAGTTGCTTGTAGCATTTAGCATATTTCGCATTACAGGCTCGGCAGCAATCGAAGAGGTACAAACACAGCCAATTGCATCGGTGCTTGTAGGAGAAAACAACTGTAGACGCCAACACGCAGTTTATAGGAGTTTGCTCATATTGGAAGAAGCTTTCGTTTTTCTGTAAAGGAAACGGAAATTAAAGTCATTGAAGGTAACATTAAAAACAGACTAAAGATGCATTCAAATCCGAGCAGTCGTAAACTTTCTGTTCTTTTGTACTTTAGTTGCAAAATGTTCTTTTCATCTTGAAGGCAACTTATGACTAAAAGAATTATGGGTCGAATCTTGAGAGCTGTTTACTCGTGCTTTCAGCCTGTGTTTTAAACTCAAAAAATCACTTTAACAGAACGCTGACATTACCTGCAAATAGTATGGCACATTTAGTTTATCGCACTTTGGTTCACAGAGGGCCAAGCACTTTGTGGATTCGTCGCCTTGCTGAGTACTGAGCTTTGAAACAAGCGCGGACGAATCGTCTTCTTGCAGGTTTAACATCCCTGGCTCCGGCAGATGGACCCTGTGTTCCGGGCGGAACAAAGTCCTGACATGTTCTTCAGTAGTAAGAGCGTTCGCCATAAAAATGGCAAGAGAAAATGTAGCGAAAAAACTGCACGCTTTCATGGCGAGTTTGCGAAAGAGACACTGTCTGCTCAGTGAGGTGATCTCTCTGGTCCGCAAGCGTCATTCGACTGAAGGTTTGACTTTGTTGCAGAGGGCATTTATATCACCAAACAGGAAGTTAGTCATATCTTAAATCATTACATTTTCTATTGCGTATTCAGTTGTATTATCACTATAAGTGGTTTTGACATCACATCCAGTTATTATTGACAAACTTAAGTACAACAGCCACGGGCATTTGACCATCCCATGGCTCATTTAACTTTAAGGGAAGAACTAAACTATTGCAAAACGAAAAGGAAAGAACAAACACAGCAGAAATTTTAAGCGAAGAGGAAATAACAGCCTCATTTTTCTAATGATCAAAGTAGAATTCATAAAGTTACTTTGACAGAAGACTCTTCTCGCTTCACTTCTTTAAACGTGCGCTAAAATCCCTCGACCATGTCATAAATGCTCTTAATGAGTTCATCTGAACTTAAAATCCATTGTTGATTGCAACGATTCAAAATAAACTGTTTCTCTTCCCAAGGTCGAGGTTCTCCTTTGCTCTGACATAATAAGACGCACTTTTTCTTTCCTTCTTTCTTTTTTTTTTTGGAAAATAAAAAAAAGGACATTTACATATTAAAACCTATTCGGGCGAATTATTCGTAAAAAGGAAGTTCAATCGAAGCTCTTCGTGAGCGCTCCAGAATGTGACCGCGACAATGAGCCTCAATTTGGTAACTACTTACTTGTCTTCCTTTTATTTCTAAGCTCCCGAAAGCGGCCACTATAGAATAGAATTATTCAAAAGTGTCAAAAACGGATTAGTAAAAAATACACACTCGATTATTCAACACTTTTACCGTAATATGACTTTTACCGTAATGATGTATTCAAGAAGAAGGAAGGTAAAACTGACCCTGAATAAACATTTCAACAAGACTTTACGAGTGAGTTTTGTGCTATGAAATGAATGCAATGATCTCTTCACAATGTAAAAGCAGTTTAGCAACTCCTTTCTTAGCCCGAAAAAAACAATATGAAGAGAGCATGTTGCACGGTTAAGGAAAAACTCTAGTTACGGGCGCTTCATCGAATTTCCGAAGGCTTGAGAGTGTTGACTGTATAAACGTTATTCAAAGCAGTTTTCTGATATCGAAATTTATTTGGTGTTATTTTACATATACTAATGTAAAATTATAGATATTTTTTATACATGATAAAGTATATGTAAACTTATCCATAGCAATTTTCCAAAAACAAAGGAGGAACCTGTCGAACACTTTGGTATAATAGATCCCAGCAATTCGAGAACGACATAAACTGCTTCATACACACGAACAGTCGGTCTGCTCGTTAGGATAGCAGAATGTACATGTGCATTAAATACTCGTAGACGGTTAATTAAATTTATCGTTTTCGATGCAATCGATCTATAACTGACTCACGCGATGTAACCGTCTTGCACTATTAAACAAAGCTGATTATCAATAATAATTAAAAAGCTTAACCAATTTACTGTTGTTTAACTTCAAGATTACTCCTCTTTTGATTCAAGTTTACTAGAATAGTCCTACTTCAGAATTTATCCGCAGACTCCACAGTTACAAACACTTCTTACAGAAAGAATAAGATATTCTTAACTGAAGGGTCACCACAATTAAAGATTCCAATACAAACTGCTTTATGTACTAAATAAAAACCTCTCGAGCCATTAAAGTTCTTGACTAAGAAACTCGACATCTTAGTAAACTTTTTGTTTTTTCTCTTAAGATCTTTTTCTCTTAATTATTGTTAAATAGTTTCACTAAAACAGTGTTTTCTACTATCTACGTGCAAAAATTCCTAGCGATTTCCGCCTATAAGGATGTATTTTTTCAAATGAAACAAGAAAATTCCTTTAGGGCAAAATCGCGGTCGGACTGACCGTGGTAATTGCTGCGTGGTTCAGAGAAATAGATAATCAATATAACTTTTTTTTCAGAAGAAAAGAAAAATTTAGAACTTTTGTAATTACATGTACTTAAAAAATTTAAATAGTAACACTCCATTATTATACATTGTACTCGCTATCTATCTTCTCATTGGCTAAGAGCATACCGCTAATTTTGGAAAATCAACGCAACCTACAGATTAGTTAGTGATAACTGACTAATCTGTAGATTGCGCGAGCAATAACAATATCAATTCGGGTTCTTTGCGACGGTGTTTTTGTCGTTATTTTCTTCAAAACAATGTATAATAAAACAATCATTAGATTCGGTTTTTGTGATATCCTAAATAATCAAGGTCCTGGTAAGTGTTATCAGCCTTGGCCTTCGACTCGGCTGATTACACTTAACCTCGACCTTGATTATTCCGGATATCACAAAAACCTCATTCAATAATTTTTTAATATCTGCTTCGCTGTATGTTTCAAGTACGTTAAGTGTTATTTTAGACCCTACAGTACGAATTCCGTCGAATTTAATGTTCCCACATTTACTATTATATGAAAATTTTAAATTCACATTTTTAATCATGACGTGGATTTCAAATTGAAAAATATGGAACGTTCAATGTCCTACAAAATAGACCCGAATAGTTTAAAAAGCGGCACTTTCGTAATTTCAATGAACATGTCCTAAAATAAAGTTCACACCCCAGTTGTTCATGAGGTGCCCTGTTCACCGGATAAATCACTATCCAGTGGCTAACGCAACTGGTTTTCCTAAAACTTATTCGCTGGATAGTGGTTTATCTAGCAGATAGCGTTATCCACCTTTTAACAACTGACAGTAGAACTTAATTACGCGATCGAAAGTTAATGCAAAATGTATAAGTCCTCTATAGCTTGTCTCATATATTTAATTTTTATTGTGCCCGGTACTTTAATTAAGATACATTTTATGTTTCGCTGTTATGTTCAAGCGTCATGCAAATAAAAAACGTCATGCATTTAAATATTAATACCTTGTTTAATTGAACATGGAAAATTCCTTTACGGTAAAAATGTGGTTCAAACAAATGAAGTTTGTAAAAACTTTAGTCAGCTTCAAGAAAAATCCAAAAGAACCTCCCTGTAATATTCTTCAGAAGTTGAAGTTCTTATTTTAAGCTTAACCAAAGTTTATCCCAACAGTTACCGTAATTTTAACGTTTTTCCATTGCATTCATGGCTTCATGATTAAGTCAGTAGACGGGATTCTTACAGAGAAGCGTGTATATTCAAATTAAAGCTAGGCGTTGAAGAAACTTTCCTGTTTTTTTATTCGAGTCCGTGATTAAGTGTGGCCACGATTTAAATCAGAAAAATATACCTAGCAGTACTTAAAGGTGGTTTACCCGTCCGAGTTTGCCTTTTGAGTTTGGCGGTGGATGACTCTTCTTGACAGTTTCTCTGATTCATTTGAAAGTTACGGAATAAGTTCTCTCGAATTGTTGTGGTAAACTAGTTACCAGTTATCGTGTGCTAAGAAATTTTTAAGCTAAGTGTCGATGAGTGTTTAAGTTGATAAGTGCTGTGGAAAGGAAGGGGCTGGCAAACTCGGAGGGGGACTCCCTTGAAAAGGGACGCGGATATTTGTTGAAAAATTAAAATCAAATTAGTTGCAAAACCAAAAAGGAAACACACAAACAAAGCAGAAATTTTGCGCCCAGCCTGATTTTTTCTAATGATCAACGTAGACTTCATAAAGTTACTATCATGACAGAAGACTTTTCTCGCT
This sequence comes from Porites lobata, assembly GCA_942486035.1. Classification (NCBI taxonomy): domain Eukaryota; kingdom Metazoa; phylum Cnidaria; class Anthozoa; order Scleractinia; family Poritidae; genus Porites; species Porites lobata. Next base: position 67,615 of record CALNXK010000147.1, on the reverse strand, counting down.
TCACCTCAATTCGCTAAACGCGCTCTAAAATCCCTCGACCATGTCGTAAATGGACTTGCTGAAAGTCCATTGTACAGTGAAACGATTCAAAATAAACTGTTCCTCTTAATTCCCAAGGTCGAGGTTCTCCTTTGCTCTGACACAACAAGACCGACTCTTCCTTTCTTTCTTTTTTTACTTTGTTTTTTGAAAATAAACAAAGGACATGATTACACTAAAACTAATATTCGGGCGCTATTCATAAAAAGGAAATACAATCGAAGCTCTTCGTGAGCGCTCCGGAATCGAATGTGACCGCGACAACCTCAATTTGGTAACTACTTAGTAATACTCACGTCTTCCCTTTATTTCTAAGCTCCCGAAGGCGGCCACTCGATTATTCAACACGGATTAGTAAAAAGTATACACTACTTGAACACTTTTACCGTAATATGACTTTCCCTAATGATATAATAAATTTTCGCCGAAAAGAGGGAGTCGCAGGCTAAAACTATCGCGGAATTAACATTTCAAAAAGACTTTACGCCGAGTCAGTTTTGTGCTATGAAATGAATGCAATGATCTCCTCAAAATGTAGAAGCAGTTTAGCAATTCCTTTTTTAACCTGAAAAAATATATATCAAGAAAGAGCCTTGCCCGGGATAGCTTGAACGACCAACTCTAGTTACGAGCACTTTATCGAATTTCCGAAGGCTTTAGAGCGTTAGCCTGCGTCGCAGACGCTCTAAACCTTCTGTATATAGCGTCTGCGAATTAGTGCACAATATCAGACGGACTATACAAAGGGTTTAGACGAGTGCGTGGGCCGGCTGCAACGCAGGCTATAGAGCGTTGACTGTATAAATTCGGATCTATAATTGTAGTTCGCGATTTAACCGTCTTGCGCTGTCAAGCAAAGCTGATTATGAATAACAAAGCTTAACCAATTTAGCTGTTAAACTTCAAGACTACTTCTGTTTTGATTCGAGTTTACTAGAATAGTCCTACTTTAGAATTTTATCCGCAGACTCCACAGTTACAAACACTTCTTACAGCAAGAATCAGATATTCTTGACTGAAGGGTCACCACAATTAAAGATTCCAATACAAACTGCTTTATGTACTAAATAAAAACCTCTCGAGCCATCAAAGTTCTTAACTAAGAAACTCGACATTTTAATTAGTAAACTTTTTGTTTTTTTTTCTTAAGACGTTTTTTTCTTAACTTTTTCAAATATTTTCGCTCAAAAACTGTTTCCTACTATCTACGTGCAAAAATTCCTTGCAGTAGGACTGACCCAGGCAATTGCTTCGTGGTTCAGCGAAATAGATAATCAATATAATTTTATTTCCACAAGTAAAGAAAGATTTAGAACTTTTGTAATAACTTTAAAAATTTAAAAAAATGACACCCTAATATCTGCTTAGCTGTACGTTACAAGTACGTTAAGTGTTACTTTAGACCCTACAGTACGAATTCCATCGAATTTAATGATCCCACACTTTCTATTGGACGAAAATTTAAAATTCACATTTGTAATATATATAATGTCCGTGGATTTAAAATTGAAAAATATGGAACGTTCACTGTTCTATAAAAGAGTACCGAAAAGTTAAAAGCGGTACTTTCGAAATTACAATGGAACAAAACCTAAAATAAAGTTGTTCAAAGGTGGATAAATCCAGTGGATAATAGATTTGCTGCATTTGGTTTCCTAATACTTGTCTCCTGGATAGTAATATCTAGTAGATAGTTATATCCACCTTGAAAAACTGGCAGCAGAACTTTAATATGGTACTGAAAGTTAATACAAAATCTTTTAAGTCTGACGGCAAATTTATTTTAATCTCAGATAGCTTGCCTCATATATTTAATTTCTATTGCGCCCTGTACTTTAATTAAACAGATATATTCTATGTTTCGCTAATCATGCAACATAAAAACGTCATGCATTTACTAATACCATGTTTAACTGAACCAGAAAAACTCTTTCCGTTAAAACTTAGTCAACTTCCAGAAAAATCGAAAAGAACTTCCATGTCAAATTCTTCAAAGGGTGAAGTTCAATTCTTAAGCTTGAACAAAGCTACAGTGATATCAACAGTTACAGTAATTTTATTGATGCTTATCCATTGCACTCATGGCTTCATGGTTAAGTCACTCAGTAGATGGAATTCTCATAGAGAACTGAGGAGCGTGTTCATTCAAATTAAAGCTATAGGCGTTGAAGAAACTTTCCTATAGTACTTTTTTTCGAAAGTGGTTTCTGACTTATTCGAGGCTGTGATTAAGTGTGGCCACGATTTAAATCAGAACAATATACCTAGAGGTACTCAAAGGTGGTCTACTCGTCAGTTTGCCTTTTGAGTTCGGCTGTGGATGACATTTCTTAACCGCTGAGTTTCTCTAAATCAGTTCAAAGCTACGGAATAAGTTCTCTCGAATCGTTGTGGTAAACTGAACTACCATGCTGTAGAGGTTGTTTCAACTTTTTATCCTGTGATAGTAAATTGTTATAAAGCTAAGTGTCGATAAGTGTTGAAGTCGATAAGTGCTGTGGAAAGGAAGGGGCACGCAAAACAGAAGGGGGACTCCCATACAAAAGTGAAGCGGATGCTCGTCGGAAAATTAAAAT
>CALNXK010000147.1:17500-60000 GCA_942486035.1 Porites lobata | reverse complement strand
GTTTCTCTAATTCAGTTGAAAGCTACGGAATAAGTTCTCTTGAATCGTGGTTGTGGTAAACTAGTTACCAGTTATCGTGTGCCAGTAAATTTTTGAGGTAAGTGTCGATGAGTGTTTAAGTCGATAAGTGCTGTGGAAAGGAAGGGGCTGACAAACTCGAAGGGGGACTCCCATAAAAGGGGACGCGGATGCTTATTGGAAAATTAAAATCAAATTAGTTGCAAAACCAAAAAAGGAAAAAACAAACAAAGCAGAAATTTTACGCCAAAAGGAAATAACAGCCTGATTTTTTTTAATGGTCAAAGTAGAATTCATAAAGTCACTATGACAGAAGACTTTTCTCACTTCACTTAGCTAAACGAGCTCTAAAATCCCTCGACCATGTCGTAAATGCTCTTTACTGTTTCATCTGAACTTAAAATCTATTGTACAGTGCAACGATTCAAAATAAACTGTTTCTCTTCGCAAACAAGGTCGAGGTTCTCCTTTGCTCTGACACAACAAGACTGAATCTTTTCTTTCTTTTTTTTGAAAATAAACAAAGGACATGAGTACACTAAAACTAACATTCGGGCGCTATTCATAAAAAGGAAATACAATCGATTAGCTCTTCGTGAGCGCTCCGGAATCGAATGTGACCGCGACAACCTCAATTTGGTAACTACTTAGTAATACTCACGTCCTCCCTTTATTTCTAGCCTCCCGAAAGCGGCCTCTCGATTATTCAACACGAATTAGTAAAAAGTGCACACTACTTGAACACTTTTACCGTAATATGACTTTCCCTGGTGTGATATATTCGCCGAAAAGGAGGCTAACAGACCCTGAATTAACATTTCAACAAGACTTTGCGAGTGAGTCATGTGCTATGAAATGAATGCAATGATCTCAATGAAATCAGTTTAGCAACTTTTTTAGCCCCCCCAAGAAAAATATATATATATATCAAGAAAGAGCCTTGCACGGGATAGCTTAAAGGACCAACTCTAGTTACGAGCACTTTATCGAATTTCCGAAGGAGTTTAGAGCGTTGACTGTATAAACGTTATTCAAAGCATTTTCTGATATCTAAATTTATTTTGATGTTATTTTACATATACTAATATAAAATTATGAATATTCTATATGCTTTATGATAAAGTATATATAAACCCTATGCATAGCAATTTTCCAAAAACAAAGGAGGAACCTGTCGTACACTTGATAATAAGAAAGCACACAAAGCTATAAGATTATTATAGATCCTAGCAATTCGAGAACGACATAAACTACTTCATACACAAGAATGGTCAGTCTGCTAGTTAGGATAGCAGAATGTACATGTGCATTATTTTAACTCGTAGATCGTTAATTAAATTAATATTATTGTTATACTTATTCCGGGATGCAGTCACTTTCAGCGCGATTAAGAGAGCTGCAAAATGTAGTTTTATCCCTTGAGACAGATGAAACAGTGTAACTGAAGGTACTAGTTTTCAATGTGTAGATGTTTGCTTAACAGGCTTACAAGTGCCACCTCGATCGAGCAATCGTCTTTGATGCAATCCGGATCTATAATTGTAGCTCGCGATTTAACCGTCTTGCGCTCTCAAGCAAAGCGGATGATGAATAATACAGCTTAACCAATTTAGTTGTTTAACTTCAAGATTACTTCTGTTTTGATTCAAGTTTACTAGAATAGTCCTACTTTAGAATTTGATCCGCAGACTCCACAGTTACAAACACTTCTTACAGAAAGAATCGGATGCTGTTCTTAACTGAAGGGTCACCACAATTAAGGATTCCACTGCAAACTGATTTATGTACAAAATAAAAACCTCTCGAGCCATCAAAGTTCTTAACAAAGCAAACTCGACATCTTAATAAACTTTTTGTCTTTTCTTTTTAGATGTTTTTCTGTTAATTATTTTCACTCAAAAAGTGTTTCCTATTATATACGTGCAAAAATTCCTAGAGATTTCCGCCTAAAAGGATTGTATTATTCCATGCAAATGAAACAAGAAAATTCCTTTAGGGCAAAATCGCGGTTTGACTGAGTGAGGTAATTGCTTCGTGGTTCAGAGAAATAGATAATCAATAACTTTATTTCCATGAGTAAAGAAAGATTTAGACCTTTTGTAATAACTTTAAAAATTTAATTAATAACACCCTAATATCTGCCATTCTGTACGTTACAAGTACTTTAAGTGTTACTTTAGACCCTACATGTACGAAATTCCGTCGAATTTAATGTTCCCACATCTACTATTAATATGAAAAATTTATATTCACATTTTTAATAATGTCGTGAGTTTAAAATTGAAAAAGTATGGAACGTTGACTACTGTTCTGCAAAAGAGTCTTGAAAAGTTAAAAGCAGTACTTTCGTAGTTACAATGAACACGTCCTAAAATAAAGTTCGGGCCCCAGTTGTTCATGAGGTGCCCAATTCACCCGATAAATCACTATCCAGTGGATAACGCAATTGGTTTTCCTAATACTTATTTGCCGGATTAAGTGATTTATCTAGCAGATAGCGCCATCCACCTGTGAACAACTGACAGCAGAACTTAATTACGCGATCGAAAGTTAATGCAAAATGTATTAAGTCTGACGACAGATTTTAACCTCTATAGCTTGTCTCATATATTTAATTTTTATTGTGCCCTGTACTTTAATTAAGATATATTTATGTTTCGCTATTATGTTCAAGCGTCATGCAACTAAAAAACGTCATGCAGTTAAATATTAATACCTTCTTTAATTGAACATGGAAAATTCCTTTACGGTAAAAATGTGGTTCAAACAAACGAAGGTCGTAAAAACTTAGTCAGCTTCAAGAAAAATCGAAAAGAACCTCCCTGTAATATTCTTCAGAAGGTGAAGTTCTTATTTTAAGCTTGACCAAAGTTTATCTCAACAGTTACCGTAATTTTAATGTTTTTCCATTGCATTCATGGCTTCATGGTTAAGTCAGTAGATGGCATTCTTACAAAGAAGCGTCTGTATGTTCAAATTAAAGCTTGGCGTTGAAGAAACTTTCCTGTAGTATATTTTTTTTTTCTCGAAAGTGGTTTCTGACTTATTCGAGTCCGTGATTAAGTGTGGCCACGATTTAAATCAGAAAAATATAGTAGGATGTTACTAAAACGGGGAACGGGGAGCGAGAAGCGGGGAGCGGGGAACGGGGAACGGAAGTCTGGGAACGAGTTGTCAGCGGAAACCTCCATAAAAATCCAATATGGCCGATGATCGATGATAGAGAACCGTCGAAACAAACTTAACCGATAACGGCGTTATTTTACTTGAACTATATGCTCATGAGGTGCTTGAAATAATACGGAGGTAATAACTTCATGACGTTTTTCACCTTTTTGCGTTTTACTAAACAATTATCCGTAGGAAACAAAATATGTTCCAACAGCAGTTGAAAGAAGCCAATCGGGACAAAAAGTCTCAACGCACATGTACAGCCATATTTGGAACTCATGCGAATCTATACTGAGTCTAGCCCACAAAGCAATGAACTACTTTTCCATGATAGATAACATACATCGAAGTAGTCAAGTAGCTTGTGTGCAGACTTCTTCTATTTCCTTTAAATTTGCAGGAAAGTGAACACAAAAGTTTCAATTCTTCGTCGCATTCGTAAACTAATACCCTCAGATATTATGATTAAACTGTACAAAGCATTTATTCTGCCTCACTTTGAATACGCATCACCATTGTTCATAGGTCTAAGTAAAGGTCTGTCTGCAAAACTAGAGTCAACCAATGCATTTGCTCTTAGGACTCTTCTTAACTGCTCCAAGTCGACTGCTTATGAAGAGCTACTTAAAACTGTACATATCAAAAGCTTGGAACATCGACGCATAGAACAAGCACTGATACTTGTATACAATAGCATTTATAACCAGGCACCGAACTACATTCGGGAAATGTTTTTACTGCGAAGCAATGGTTACAGCCTACGGGGCCATCTTAAGGTTGTTCTTCCAAGACTGACCTCATCTTATATGCAACATTCTTTCACGTACCAGGCTGGCAAACAATGGAACAGTCTACCAGAAAAAATAAGGATGTCGGAGTCCCTCTCTATCTTTAGGAAAAACTTACTTAACATACAGTTGTCTTCTCGTATGACTGCAACTGTGAATTTTGTAAATAGACAATCTGATTACCAATATTTTTTCTTTTTAAATTATTATTATCTTTTAGTTGGTTTAATTTTTCTATTTCTTATTTTTATTCATTACTTGTACTTGTAGATTATGTAAATTATCACGTTGTAATTTTTATGGCACATTTGCATTTAAACGAGCTATCGCTCATATGCGATATGTGGTTAAATAAAATTACTTACTTACTTACTTTGATAGAGATGACTGCTTTGAAAAATGTTATTGACCACGTCATCACATAATTAGTAAGACCACTTTAACAATCTGGTTCTGCTTTTAATATTATTAGATCCACTACACTGCAAGCATTCACACTGATCCATGAAAATAAAATAATATCATTTTATTATTTTGTGAAACAATTTGTTTCAGGTCAGTTTGCCCAGTATAGACCAGTATAATGACCCTAATGGAACCTAATTCACTCATTTTCCTCACCCTAATCAGTAACTGCTTCAAAGTCGTACAGTGGCCATTTGTCTTTCTGCGAAATACCCCTGACGACCCTTTCCTGAATCAAAACCATTTGATTGCATTGAATGCAACATTCTCACTCACTGCAGATCCTCAATTAACCCCTCGCCCCCCTAAGAATGAGATCCCAAACCCCTCCCTTTTGAAGAAAAATGTCGTAAAATAATCAAAGTACCTCTTCATGGGCACGAAACGTTTGGTGCAATTCATACCATACAATATCGCTGTATCAAGTACTGTTCTTGGTGCAGGAGGAGGGGGTACTATAATGGCCTCAACAGAGCCTGAAGCCTGAAAAAGGCTACATGAAAGGGAAGGGGTTTTTATAGTTGAAGTATATGAAAGGGACCAAAATGAGATCAGTCACAGATGCATTTTATGGATGTGAGAGACAAGAAAACCTGTTTTAGCTATTTATTCATATTGTAAAGATGGTGTATTTACAGCAGTTAAAAAGGGATGCAGCGTTCAAAATTAGGTTTGTGAAAGGGGTACCATTTGTCACTAGAGGGTATACAAAAGGGGTACCTTTTCTGTCTAAAATGGTACATACAAAGGGTAAAGGGTTGGTCCCTGGGGCAGAGCCTCTTTGGTGGGTAACCCCCCTCCCCTCTGGGTTACTGTTACTCTAGTCTGATTCTTCTCTTTTTAAAATTAAAATTTCTTTGATACTGTGCTTCATTAAAGGAATTAAAATTCATTTAAAAGCTTCTTGCCCCTTTTTTGAAAACCCCGATATGTTAAAAGAAATTATGTCCCCTGGAGGGGAAATAAAATCAGGGAAACTGGGTAGCAAGATCTATTGTGTTATTTTACATGCACTGAGTAAGCGTAATGTGGAAACTATACACATACAGTTGAGCGTGTTTACTGAAAAACATATCGGCACTCCAATCTTTTGCTTCCCATCACTTGTGAGAGACATTAGACTCTTATCAACCACCTTCTAATAAGCTGCCAACCTCTGCAACATTGATGATGTAATGCTTGATGGTAGGTGCACTGCAATATTACTGAATCAAGCTAATAAAGCTGCTTGACAATATTAACTGGTTTAAATCACTGATACATTCAGTTTTACACTGAGCTGGAAATATTTTTTTCCACAGTAAAAATAATGTTCATTAAAAAGAAGCAGAGCTCCCCTCTGCAAAAACATTATAGGAGTCCCCCTAGAAAAAAAAAAGCATCCAGAGGGCTAAACAGAGGAAGTATACTTACCATGCATATTTTAACAGCTAGCCTTTATAAAGTACCTTCCAACCAAAGACTTTAAAGTACTTCCCCCACGTATACTTGCAACACTTAATATTGCGGCTCAGTTGTGGTTCACTTTTATCCTAAGTTTGAATTTTATTCTCTTTGTTTTGAACTCATAATCATAAAATTCATATTACTGTACCCCCAAACAAAGGGAAGCAAAATTTAAACCTAGGTTATAATAAAATAAAACCACAGCATAGCCATTTGCTTTGAAACAACTGACATCTTTAAGACCAAGGTATGATTGATGTTCCTGGCACATTGCCCCTTAATATGTTTAAAGTTGCCTTTTATTGATGTATTAAATAACCTGATCCATCTTATCTTTTCAAATAATACAATTGCACTTACTTCTCATCATAGGTTTGTAAATATAATATTGTTAGACTTACAGTTTTATCTCATCGCGAACATGTTTTAATTTGGGCTTGAAAAAACGCTACAGCTAGGAAGGAGTTCCACTGCTACACTATTACTGTCGAGGAAATACACCTGGCTGCTTCGATCTACGTTATCTTTCAGCATGTATTTAAGCCTCTAACGGTTGAAAAGCGTCAAGCAAAAGTAGTTCATTGTTTTGTGAGTTAGACCGAGTATAGATTCGCTTGAGTTCCAAATATGGCTGTGCTTTGAGAGTTTTGTCCCGACTGTAGCTTCTTTCAACTGCTGTTGGAGCATATTTTGTTGTTTAGTAAAACGCAAAAAGGTGAAAAATGTCATGACATTATTACCTCCGTATTATTTCAAGCACCTCATGAGCATATAGTTCATTAGTAAAATAGCGACCTTAAGTGTTGTTTCGACGCTTCTCTATCATCGATCTTACCGGGTTCTTGATCCTTACCGCCCATTTTGGATTTTTATGGAGGTTTCCGCTGACAACTCGTTCCCAGACTTCCGTTCCCCGTTCCCCGTTCCCCGCTCCCCGCTCCCCGTTTTGGTAATATACACTTAATGTCAGATCCCAAGGGAAACAGTTAGTTTTGTTTTCCCGAGAGTCCTGATGTTTCCCGAGACGAAGTCGAGGGAAACATCAGGACTCGAGGGAAAACAAAACTAACTGGTTTCCCGAGGGATCTGACATTAAGTGTTTTGTTGTATTTCTAGACTTACACTTCAACAGCAACAAAAGAATAACCGGAGCGAACGAAAACGAACCAAAACAGTCGACTCGGTACTTACAACAACACAAATTTAATTCTCAAAACCACTGAATGAATGATTTACAAACACAAGTACTTTCCTCATATTATCTGCATTTTTTCCCTCCACTAGCTGCTGTTTTTCTTCTGGGAACTTCAGGGATAACTTTAAAAATCGTTGATTTTTAGCTTGAGGCTTCGTGATTGTGTTGTTGTGTTCATTCACGAAAAAGAAAACTGGCAGGACCTGGCGGTGTTTTCCCGCCTTCTGTCACGCCACTTTCCACCATGCTTTGATCACGTGCTGCAATGTATCCCCAGCGGGATACATTGTTTAATGTATCACGATCGGGATACATTTGATTTTAGTCAAGGCCACGTGACCAAGAATCAACCAATGGCAGTCCCTGTTTAGTTGAGTGAAATTCTAGAATATAACAACATCCAATATAGTATTACCCAGAAGTACTTAAAGGTGGTTTACCCGTCAGAGTTTGCCTTTGAGTTTGGCGGTGGATGGCATAACAGTTTCTCTAATTCAGTTGAAAGCTACGGAATAAGTTCTCTTGAATCGTGGTTGTGGTAAACTAGTTACCAGTTATCGTGTGCTAGTAAATTTTTAAGGTAAGTGTCGATGAGTGTTTAAGTCGATAAGTGCTGTGGAAAGGAAGGGGCTGACAAACTCGAAGGGGGACTCCAATAAAAACGGACGCGGATGCTTATTGGAAAATTAAAATCAAATTAGTTGCAAAACCAAAAAAGGAAAAAACAAACAAAGCAGAAATTTTACGCCGAGTAGAAATAACAGCCTGATTTTTTCTAATGATCAACGTAGAATTCATAAATTTACCATCATGACAGAAGACTTTTCTCGCTTCACTTCGTTAAAAGTGCGCCAAAATCCCTCGACCATGTCGTAAATGCTCTTACTGTTTCATCTGAACTTAAAATCCATTGTACAGTGCAACGATTCAAAATAAACTGTTTCTCTTCCCAAGGTCGAGGTTCTCCTTTGCTCTACAACAAGAATGACTCTTTCTTTCTTTTTTTTGAAAATAAACAAAGGACATGATTACACTAAAACTAATATTCGGGCGCTATTCATAAAAAGGAAATACAATCGATTAGCTCTTCGTGAGCGCTCCGGAATCGAATGTGACCGCGACAACCTCAATTTGGTAACTACTTAGTAATACTCACGTCTTCCCTTTATTTCTAAGCTCTTGATAGCGACCACTCGATTAATCAACAGGAATTAGTAAAAAGTACACACTACTTGAACACCTTTACCGTAATATGACGTTTCCTAATGATATATTCGAAAAGAAGGAGCCGCAGGCGAAAACTGACGCTGAATTAACATTTCAACAAGACTTTTCGAGTCAGTCATGTGCTATGAAATGAATGCAATGATCTCTTCACAATGTAAATCAGTTTAGCAATTCCTTTGTTAGCCCGAAAAAATATATATATCAAGAAAGAGCCTTGCACGGGATAGCTTAAAGGACCAACTCTAGTTACGAGCACTTTATCGAATTTCCGAAAGAGTTTAGAGCGTTGACTGTATAAACGTTATTCAAAGCATTTTCTGATATCTAAATTTATTTTGATGTTATTTTACATATACTAATATAAAATTATGGATATTTTATATGCTTTATGATAAAGTATATATAAACCCTATCCATAGCAATTTTCCAAAAACAAAGGAGGAACCTGTCGCACACTTGGTAATAAGAAAGCACACAAAGCTATAAGGTTATCATAGATCCCAGCAATTCGGGAACGACATAAACTACTTCATACACACGAATGGTTGGTCTGCTCGTTAGGATAGCAGAATGTACATGCGCATTATTTTAACTCGTAGACCGTTAATTTAATTAATATTATTGTTATACTTATTCCGGGATGGAGTCACCTTCAGTGCGATTAAGAAAAAAAGCTGCAAAATGTAGTTTTATCCCTTGAGACAGATGAAACAGTGTAACTGAAGGTACTAGTTTTCAATGTTAGATGTTTGTTTAACAGTGCCACCTCGATCGAGCAATCGTCTTTGATGCAATCCGGATCTATAATTGTAGCTCGCGATTTATCCGTCTTGCGCTGTCAAACAAAGCTGATTATGAATAATAAAGCTTAACCAATTTAGTTGTTTAACTTCAAGATTATTTCTGTTTTGATTCAAGTTTACTAGAATAGTCCTACTTTAGAATTTATCCGCAGACTCCACAGTTACAAACACTTTCTTAGAGCAAGAATCGGATATTTTAAACTGAAGGGTCACCACAATTAAGGATTCCGCTGCAAACTGATTTATGTACAAAATAAAAACCTCTCGAGTCATCAAAGTTCTTAACAAAGCCATCTCGACAACTTAGTAAACTTTTTGTCTTTTCTCTTAAGATGTTTCTCTCTTAATTATTTTCAAATATTTTCACTCAAAAAATGTTTCCTTTTATCTACGTGCAAAAATTCCTAGCGATTTCCGCCAATGAAACAAGAAAATTCCTTCAGGGCAAAATCTCGGTCGGACTGCCGACTGCGGTAATTGCTTCGTGGTTCAGAGAAATAGATAATCAATATAACTTAATTATTTCCATAAGTAAAAAAAGATTTAGAACTTTTGTAATAACTTTAAAAATTTCAATATCTGCTTAGCTGTACGTTACAAGTACGTTAAGTGTTACTTTAGACCCTACAGTCGAAATTCCGTCGAATTTAATGTTCCCACATTTTCTGTTATATGAAAATGTTAATTTCACATTTTTAATAATGTCGTGAGTTTAAAATTGAAAAAGTATGGAACGTTGACTACTGTTCTGCAAAAGAGTCTTGAAAAGTTAAAAGCAGTACTTTCGTAGTTACAATGAACACGTCCTAAAATAAAGTTCGGGCCCCAGTTGTTCATGAGGTGCCCAATTCACCCGATAAATCACTATCCAGTGGATAACGCAATTGGTTTTCCTAATACTTATTTGCTGGATTAAGTGATTTATCTAGCAGATAGCGCCATCCACCTGTGAACAACTGACAGCAGACAGCAGACAGCTGACAGCTACTGCTGAGAACTCACACATGCGCATTATCGTGAACCAGTCCATTTAATTACGCCATCAAAAGTTAATGCAAAATGTAATAAAAAGTCTGACGACAAATTAAACCTCTGTAGCTTGTCTCATATATTTAATTTCTATTGTCCCCTGTTCTTTAATTAAGATATATTTTATGTTTCGCTATTATGCAACTAAAAAACGTCATGCATTTAAATATTAATACCTTGTTTAATTGAACATGCAAAATTCCTGGTGGTTCAAACAAATGAAGTTCGTAAAAACTTTAGTCAGCTTCATGAAAAATCCAAAAGAATCTCCCTGTAATTAATATTCTTCAGAAGGTGAAATTCTTATTTTAAGCTTGACCAAAGTTTATCTTAACAGTTACCGTAATTTTAATGTTTTTCCATTGCATTCATGGCTTCATGGTTAAGTCAGTAAAGCTAGGCGTTGAAGAAACTTTCTTACAGTATTTTTTTTTTCGAAAGTGGTTTCTGACTTATTCGCGTTCGTGATTAAGTGTGGCCACGATATAAATCAGAAAAATATGCCTAGCAGTACTTAAAGGTGGTTTATCCGTCCGAGTTTGACTTTTGAGTTTGGCGGTGGATGACATAAGAGTTTCTCTAATTCAGTTGAAAGCTACGGAATAAGTTCTCTCGAATCGTCGTGGTAAACTAGTTACCAGTTATCGTGTGCTAGTAAATTTTTAAGCTAAGTGTCGATGAGTGTTTTTTTGAATGTCGATAAGTGCTGTGGAAAGGAAGGGGCTGGCAAACTCGGAGGGGGACTCCCATACAAAAGTGACGCGGTTGCTAGTCTGAAAATTACAATCAAATTAGTTGCAAAACGAAAAAGGAAAAAACAAACAAAGCAGAAATGTTGCGCCAAGCGGAAATAACAGCCTGATTTTTTCTAATGATCAAAGTAGAATTCATAAAGTCACTATGACAGAAGACTTTTCTCGCTTCACTTGCTAAACGCGCTCTAAAATCCCTCGACCATGTCGTAAATGCTCTTACTGTTTCATCTGAACTTAAAATCCTTTGTACAGTGCAACGATTCAAAATGAACTGTTTCTCTTCGCAAACAAGGTCGAGGTTCTCCTTTGCTCTGACACAAGAAGAGTGACTCTTTCTTTCTTTTTTTTGAAAATAAACAAAGGACATGAGTACACTAAAACTAACATTCGGGCGCTATTCATAGAAAGGAAATACAATCGATTAGCTCTTCGTGAGCGCTCCGGAATCGAATGTGACCGCGACAACCTCAATTTGGTAACTACTTAGTAATACTCACGTCTTCCCCTTATTTCTAAGCTCCCGAAGGCGGCCTCTCGATTATTCAACACGAATTAGTAAAAAGTACACACTACTTGAACACTTTTACCGTAATATGACTTTCCCTGGTGTGATATATTCGCCGAAAAGGAGGCTAACAGACCCTGAATTAACATTTCAACAAGACTTTGCGAGTGAGTTTTGTGCTATGAAATGAATGCAATGATCTCTCCACAACGTAAAATCAGTTTAGCAATTCCTTTTTTAGCCCCCCCCCCTCCCCCCCAAAAACTAAACACGAATGGTCAGTCTGCTAGTTAGGATAGCAGAATGTACATGTGCATTATTTTAACACGTAGACCGTTAATTAAATTAATATTATTGTTATACTTATTCCGGGATGCAGTCACTTTCAGCGCGATTAATAAAGCTGCAAAATGTAGTTTTATCCCTTGAGACAGATGAAACAGTGTACTTGAAGGTACTAGTTTTCAATGTGTAGATGTTTGTTTAACAGGCTTACAAGTGCGACCGCGATCGAGTAATCGTCTTTGATGCAATCCGGATATATAATTGTAGCTCGCGATCTAACCGTCTTGCGCTGTCAAGCAAAGCTGATTATGAATAATAAAGCTTAACCAATTTAATTGTTCAACTTCAAGATTGCTTCTGTTTTTGATTCAAGTTTACTAGAATAGTCCTAATTTAAAATTTTATCCGCAGACTCCACAGTTACAAACACTTCTTACAGCAAGAATAAGATATTCTTAACTTTAGGGTCACCACAATCTAGCATTCCACTACAAACTGATTTATGTACTAAATGAAAACCTTTCGAGTTATCAAAGTTTTAACTAAGAAACTCGACATTTTAATTTGTAAACTTTTTGTCTTTTCTCTTAAGATGTTTCTCTCTTAATTATTTTCAAATATTTTCACTCAAAAAGTGTTTCCCATTATCTACGTGCAAAAATTCCTAGAGATTTCCGCCTAATTAAGGATTGCATTATTCCAAATGAAACAAGAAAATTCCTTTAGGGCAAAATCGCGGTTGGACTGACTGTAATTGCTTCGTGGTTCAGAGAAATAGATAATCAATGTAACTTTATTTCCACAAGTAAAGAAAGATTTAGAACTTTTGTAATAACTTTAAAAATTTAAATAATAACACCCTAATATCTGCTTAGCTGTACGTCACAAGTACGTTAAGTGTTACTTTAGACCCTACAGTACGAATTCCGTCAAATTTAATGTTCCCACATTTACTATTATATGAAAATTTTAATTTCACATTTTCAATAATGTCGTGAATTTAAAATTGAAAAAGTATGGAACGTTCACTGTTCTACAAAATAGGCCCGAAAAGAGGGAATTTCGTAATTACAATGAACATGACCTAAAATAAAGTTCAGGCCCCAGTTGTTCATGAGGTGCCCTATTCACCGGATAAATCACTGTCCACCGGATAACGCAATTGGTTTTCCTAATACTTATTCGCTGGATAGTTATTTATCTAGTAGATAGCGCTATCCACCTTTTAACAACTGACAGCAGAACTTAATTGCGCGATCGAAAGTTAATGCAAAATGTATTAAGTCTGACGACAAATTTTAACCTCTATAGCTTGTCTCATATATTTAATTTTTACTGTGCCCTGTACTTTAATTAAGATATATTTTATGTTTCGCTATTATGTTCAAGCGTCATGCAACTAAAAAACGTCATGCATTTATTAATACCTTGTTTAATTGAACATGCAAAATTCCTTTACGTAAAAATGTGGTTCAAACAAATGAAGTTCGTAAAAATTTGGAAAATTCCTTTAAGGTAAAAATATGGTTCAAACAAATGGAGTTCATAGAAACTTTAGTCAACTTCCAGAAAAATACAAAAGAACCACCCTGTAATATTCTTCAGAGGCTGAAATTCTTTTAAAGCTTGACCAAAGTTAGTGATCTCAACAGTTACCGTAATTTTAATCTTTATCCATTGCATAATGGGTTTATGTGTCAAGAAAGAAAAACTAGCCGAGGGGCAGGTTCTTTACTAATAGGGGACACCTACAGTTAAAATATAATAGATACAATAATTAAGTAGATTAAAAAAAAAAATCCATACAATATGATGCAAATTGTTAGCTAAAATACTAAAGCTCAGTACTAAAATGCTAAAATTGTTTCCGATGAGACATCAACTATCACACAGAAGACATCCTTTGCATCCATCATCAATAAGAGATGTCAGATCCTTATTACGCATTCGGTTTCTAAAATCACTTAATGATTTACACGTTTTATCATTTTTGCCCAGCTTGCTCCATAAAATGGGACCTAAATATCGAAGGGAAACGAACGTGAAATGACAATTAAACTGCCATGGGACTTGCCTAAGATTGCTCAAGGCCATTCCATTTTGTATCCGCACGTCCATCCCTCAGAGAGAGAATATTCTGAACAAGATCACTGTTCAAACTGGCAATTTCTGAAGGGTGAAAATACTAAGAACGAAAGGTCTGGAAAGATGGATGGTTACGTTTAACCCGCCCAGGGGGAAGGGTGGGTACTCGTACAATATTTGGGCATAGGTGAGTCGCTGAGGTTTTGAAACCCTGAGCCTGTTTAGGACAAAAAACTAAAATGCATACCCTGTTTACGACAATACCCTCACTATTTTAGTAACCTGTTTATTTGGACAGCACCCTCAATTTTATTACCCTGTGCATGAAACACCCTTTTTTAATTAGAACAGACTTGCACAAATCATGCACACTGTTTAGGAAAGACTTGCGCGAAATTGCATACCCTGTTTAGGACAGACTCGTGCCTAATTAGATACCCTGTTTAAGGACAAATAGGATGAAAACCATGCCCTGCCCAGCGGCACATCCCTGTATAGGCGATATAAGGGAGTACCCCCCCACCCCCCTTCCCGGGGCTTAACCCAGGATTAAGCCAAATTTTAAGCAAGGTTTTCTTGTCTAAAAATATGCATCACGAGCATACAAAATACTATTTAGCCTTTACTCCGAGATACAGTAATGATAACACAATATTACTCTAAGCAATACATAGGATGGTAAAATACAAAAATAACAAATTTTGATTCTGCATTAGTGCTAATCGGCCTTTCGGGACCTGGTGCCCTTTTCTGTAAAGGTCCGCTAACTTTTCGGGTCCGAAGGCAAATTTTGAAATCAAAACCAGTTGAATAGTAGCAGGGGCACCCAACGATAATATTATATAGTTCAAAACCACTTAAACATAGCATTGTTACGCGTATTTTAGTATTTGAACGGTAGATACAGGCATATTTTTATCCCCTAAAAATTTTTCAACTGTTCGGATTTCCTAGCTGAAAGTTTAGTGATCCAAAAATTATAGGGATCAAAACTTACCTTTTCGAAAATTTCAGCCAGAAAAAAGGCTCCCGAAAATTCTACCATTTTTAGATGTTCGAAAATCCTAGGAGAGGCAGGCAAGCAAGAAATTTTACAACAGGTGTTCCGAAAATTCTAGATCTCAAATCTTCTGGACAGATATTTTCGGAAAATTGACGTTGGGTGCCCCCGTAGTAGCACAGTTCGTCGGCCGGACACAAACTGGACGATTTGGGTTTTTTAACTGACAGTTTCATATTGTCATTTTTAAAATTATTGAAGCTTTGATCTTGAATGCTAACACGACAAACATAAAACAGCTTTTCGGGCCCGAAAAGTTATCGGGACTTTCGAGACACAGGCCCCTGGCCCTGAAGAGATATTGGTAATGCTACATCATTCATATAGGGACGCCAAAAAATGGTAGATATATACAATTCTTGATCATTCCGTCTGGTGAAGGTTTGCAGTTAAATTAATCGTCAACGAACATTGCGCAATCTTTACAAACCTCTTTTAAGCGGACACTTGGGAAGGTCCCGAAGGTGCCCGAAGGTTTCACTGTATTATTTTTGTTCCTTACCCCTTAGAAAATGTGGCAGGTGAGTGTTATTTGCCGCCTTCGGAAGAGGTTTAACATTCGACGGTTACTCTGAACTGTACATGTGATGAAGTTCCATGTTGTCGAGGACGCTAAGAAAGCTAAGGAAGCTGTGCTGTACTTTGTACAAGACTTTTAGGTGGACTTTTGACAGCTAAATGTATTGATTTATCTTTATTAATCGACTACAGTACGTATATTAAGGACGTAATCCAATGCCACTATTGTCAATTCAGTCCGATGTTCGCAATTTATTTTAGTTTCCGCGTCCGCTTGATAGAGGTGTCCGCTGAATAGGGGTTCGTTATAAAGGAAAGTATAAGACGTTGATTTCGGGACCTGGCTTAGTGTCTGCTTAATAGAGGGTGTCCGCTTAATTGGAGGTCCGCTTAACAGAGGTTTCACTGTACTTTTTCTGAGGTCTCTGATGGTTTCTAAGAAAAGATGTTAATATCTGAATGGGTGTTTACCATAGGAAAATTTTTCTGCAGGCCTCCTGTTAAAAACTCCTCATCAGTAGGTGTACTGTAAATTAAACTGAGTCTTTTTAAGCCTCTAGGGACAATTTAGTCCTAAAGGCCAAAGCCTGATTCAGCTCCTCCTGGAGCCTTTTGAGCGCAATTAAAACAGCCCCATATCAAAAGCCTATTCGAGCAAACGCTGGGACTCATTTCGGCCCGTGGGTCCAAATCAGCCCTTGTTAACTGGACTGTATTGGCCCTGATTAAGGTAGCCAAATTAGACCCAAAGAATAGGACTGCATTTTACTCTCCAAAACGGCCCCTTTTCCTTTTTTGATTTACAGTGTGGGTGTGGATATTACGGAAGCCGATAAGGGACAATCCCAAAATATTTACGAAATCCGAAAAAATGTTTTTAAAATCCGAAAAAATATTTCAAATCGTAATGTTTTTTGGAAATCATCGCTGAAGAGTTTATCAAATCTGAAAAACTATTACAAATCCTAATAAAATTATTGAATCCACAAATATTATTTTGTAAATCCGAAACATGTTTATAAATCCGAGAATTGTCGCTAAATCCTGAAAAATATTTTGCAAATCCGAAAAAATATTTTGTCACGTGTTACTTGCGCCAGCAGTCTGCTACCAACAGCGGTTTGCCCCATCCAAAATGGTGGAGTTTTGTTCCACTCGTGAACCCTGGAGGCAAATTTTGCTTCAAATGTGGTTCCAAAGTTGCAGGGATTTCACATCCGAGTGCAAGAATAAGTACATTCGAAGATGAGCGTGCTTCTTCCTCGTCATCTTCGAAGTCATTATCACAATACTTCACCTCCAAAGCGGAAGAACGCAGAGGATCTAAGTTTAACAAACCAAACAACTAAGCCGGTTTCAAAAATAACACGTTAACGATCCAAGACCCAGGATCCAGTTCAGTTTTCAAAGTACCTCCGTTCATATAGATCTCATGGTACTCGCTCAGCGAGTGGACAATGGTATCGTACCTAAATCCCCTCAGTTCAAAGTAATGTTCTATTACCAGCCTCTTCTCTGCCGAACTGCACAGACTTTCCTGTTGATGTCTCTTTATTGTTCCACACTGCCGACAGAATACTCCATTGCTCTCAAACTCTCTGCCACATTTATGCATAGTTAATTGAGTGGAATGGTTATGAAACCCGTCAGACTCCTTTGTTATATGTTTTTGTGGACCTGAAAGTGCACAACGTTCAAAAGAATTCCTATCATTTTGATTGTATTGACCAATAAAAACGTTGCATTAATTTATTCCGTAACAATTTGCCAACAGAAAACAAAGGATTGTGCACTTTCACGGTGCTTTGAACATAAACTGTAGCACTGTTGTTTTTATCATTGATGTTTGCCGCTTTTCATAACCAGTCTCCTCTAATAACTATGATTTATGGAAGAACTGACATCGTACTTTGTGTTATATTGTAAACGATTACAAACTCTTTATACTTGAATCACCCTAAAACCATTATAAAATCTGACTAAATATTTTATAACTAATCTCAACTAAACAAGGTATCAGGAACGGGAATCTCGTTTATTGATACAGCGAACGTTTTACACATCACCATAAAGAAATTACAGCAGTGAATGAACAATAAAGCAAAGTTGAAAGAGATGCCTTCGTGCGGCTCTTGCATAACTTATAAAATCTTGATAGCTTACAAGCCCCTAGGGATTAATCATACCTGCAAGCACGCTTTAAGTACTTCTACAGTTAACACGAATCATACATAATGAACATACTCCAGTGTCATTAGCGAAACGTGACAAAATATATTAACCCACACCCGCCCCTCCTCCCTGGGGGCTTGTAAGCTAGGGAAGAGGACGAAGAGATGAAGAGGACGAAGCACGCTCATCTTCGAATGTACTTATTCTTGCACTCGGATGTGAAATCCCTGCAACTTTGGAACCACATTTGAAGCAAAATTTGCCTCCAGGGTTCACGACGAGTACGAGTCGAACAAAACTCCGCCATCTTGGATGGGGCAAACCGCTGTTGGTAGCAGACTGCTGGCGCAAGTAACACGTGACAAAATAATTTTTTGGATTTGCAAAATATTTTTCAGGATTTAGCGACAATTCTCGGATTTGTAAACTTATTTCGGATTTACAAAATAATATTTGTGGATTCAATAATTTTATTAGGATTTGTAATAGTTTTTCAGATTTGATAAACTCTTCAACGATGATTTCCAAAAGACATTACGATTTGAAATATTTTTTTCGGATTTTAAAAACATTTTTTCGGATTTCGTTAATATTTTGGGATTGTCCCTTATCGGCTTCCGTAGTATATTGAATGGAATTTGGCCCACGGCGCGATCTCAGAAACTCGCCTCCTACGCCGATATTCTGAGGGCTTTGTCAGGCGCTGAGTACCCTCAGCAGGAGAACAGCCTACTTGTAGCCGCAATTCCCCCCCCCCACCCCCCTCCGACAAAGGAAAAACGGAGATAGGGAGCTGTCTGAATAAGCATGTAGTCCACAGACAGGTAAAAAAAATAAAGACAATATATATTCAGTTATTCTTCGACAGCGCATCGCCTCTGTTCCTGTTTATCGTTTTTGGCTTTCATTGAACTCGTACAGAATTAACGAATCAGATTGGTGCTTAGACGCTGAAGTGAACGCACCATAAGCACCTCACAAAGATCTCGTTTCGTAAAGTTATATTTTATGGCCAGTGGTTTCTACCGAAGAATAATTTTCGGACTAAAAAATGTAAGTTATTTTACAGATATTCACAATGAAAGGAAAAATCAGACTGTTGGCGATCAAAAATTGCTTATCGCGTACCTGTCAGCATAGATAAATGCTTTTAATGCAAACTCACAGCAACTAATTCATATCGGCATCGCGTACCTTGGAGTTGAATGTGAGGTTTGTTATTTTCGGTGCTAAAACTAGCGATTCTGTAAACCCTCCGACTTGGCCTGCATAGCTTCCAAGAAAAATAAATACGTGGCAAACCAATTACAGTGAAAGCTCTATTGAGCGGACACCTTCAGGACCTTCCGAAGTGTCCGCTTTAATAGAGGGTGTCCACTTAATAGAGCTTTGTAAAAAATGCGCAATTTAATGTTTGTTAACGATTAACACTCAACGGTTACTCTGTACACAGGTGTCCCAAGCACAGCGTTCAGAGGCGATGTGTTTGTCGTTAAAACATCAAAACCCGTCGAAAACCGCTGAAAAAATGAGTTATTTTGATCGCTGTGGCTATATGGCCGGTAACCGGTCAAGGTTTTCAAAACACTAAATGACCGGCAGTCCGGTATTTTCAATAAATTTGACTTAACTAAGAATCCCAAGCAATCCAAACTATCACATGTCGATTAAGAAAAGTCAAGCGATGCTTTGTAGACTCAAGTCTAGCGTTTGGTTCCGCTGGACTCAGAAAACGAAACCATGTTTTGTGACACTTAGAACTTTTTCTAGGTCGACTGCCGGTCAAGATTGTCAAAACACTACAAGAGGAAAGAGGAAAGAGGAAAGAGAAAGCTGAAAAAAGTTCTTAGTGTCACGAAACATGGTTTCGTTTTCTGAGCTCAGCGTAAGCCAAAGGCTAAACTTGAGATCTAGAAAGCGTTTCAGGGTCGCTTGACTTTTCTTAATGGACATGTGATAGTTTGGATTAGATGGATTTTTTCGATTTGTCAAATTTATTGAGAATATAGGACTACCGGTCATTTAGTGTTTTAAAAACCTTGACCGGCAGTCGACATGAAAAAGTTCTAAGTGTCACAAAACATGGTTTCGTTTACTGAGGCCAGCGTAAACTAAATGCTAGACTTGAGATCTATAAAGCATTTCGCCGTAGGTTTCTGATTACTCTGTTTCTTGCAATGGAAGCTTTAGGTAGGAATATCCTTTCAGATGGAAGGTAGTCTGTCGGCACCCTATCTCTGTTCGAGCGTCAACTTTCACAAATGTGTTAGCGTATCATTTTAAGGTTAAAGTTGACCAGCATTTTGTGCAGCGAGTTCTACGGTCACGATTGCCTTCAAACTTGCAGATGTAAAACTAGCTATAGAGAGCTCTGAGGCTAGGCTTATTTGCTGAAGTTAGGGAAAAATCTGTCTTGGGACCTCGAAGTTATTTACACTTTTCGTAAAAATGGGTATGCTGATACGCTGATACCTCAAAGGTTTTTATATCTACAAGAAAATAAATAAAATTTTCTTAAATTTCCATCATTATTTATTTGGTATGCCAAAAATCATAGAAATCGGTTGAATCTTTCATTCTGAAAAACGCAAATGAAAAACATAACCAGCACGCATGTAAATAGGTTCGGGCCCCCTTAATACGACCCCTGTCACTCTCTTCATAATACTGAATAGAGTGACAGGGGTCAAACAATAACAGCCAAAAAAAATAGCGACTAAATCGATGAATTCACACCAAAAAACACAAGAGTACATCAAAGGTAAGTCTCATTTATCATTTTGTAGAAAAAAAGGTAAGAACTAGTAATAGTTGACACTACACTGACTACAGCTGCCCCAGCTCTGTATATTGTCGGTCAATAGTATTCTTGCTCCTTGTGTAGCTCTTTGAAACATACCGATTCACAATGAAGATGTTCACACATATTCCATACAATAGGTGAGATAAATACAGGAAATAAACGCAAAGTTCCATGCGCAGTTTCGGTTCGATTTACACAGCTTTGATCAAAACATCCTCAGTTTCGAGAATAGTTTATTCTAAATCATAAGAAAAGATTTAATTAGAAGTTTAATTTTTCGACATTTCTATTTAATTTTTACATTTAACTCGTTTTATTTGCCGGAAAGTAAGCCTTAGAAATTAAAAGGACGTTTGATCAATTCACGCTAGCGCATTCTAGTCTTATTTTAAACTGACATCTGTGAGCAGGGAATAAGTCAGCACAAAATTTAATGGTCGGCGAATTTCTGTAATCATCCATCGTTCTGCTAGTGATAAGCTAGCCGTTGTTGACTCGTCTTGCTTGTTTGGGGCTGAGTCTTATTCCGGTCAAAGAGAGAGAAAGAGTGTCTGGCAAGGTTACCAATCAAAGATTTGTGAACTCGTGTCTGGCAAACTCACTTAGTGTTAAACTATACACAGTTCTACGCACCTTATAACTTCATCTGCGCTTAACGAGTATCTTTTTGTCCATAACTTTCATAACAACTGCTCCAGAGAATGTCAAAATCTACCTATAGTAAGCTGTTCCTTCGGGATTTTTTGTGTTTTACGTCATCCTAACCATTTCGTACTTGAGGGCGCAAACAATAGAAACGTCATCATTACTTACCGATTCCTCGCGGCCCATGTTCAAGCAAATCGAGATTTTTTCTATATTGACTGTATAGACTGTTCACAGTCCCCTATTTTTTCGTGAGATCTTTTAGATATACCGCGTCTTACCGTCACGGCTATCTTGCTTTTTAAATGTACCGAGGGGGCGGGCGTCGGGGATTATAGTTCGTGGCCGGAGGGGGTGGGGGGGACGAGAAAAATAAAATAAAATTCTATTTTTCTCGCTTCCTCCCAAACCGCCCCCGCCCCCTATGTAGTTTTGACACTCATGCAAGATGGCAGCCCGTAACGAAAAGCTCTCGATCTCGATGATCTTAAGGAAAAATAGAAGACTGTGAACAGTCTATTGACTGTATGTCTGTATATTTCAACTGTAAGTACTTTCCTTAATATACGCGCGAGTTACTAGAGTGCCTCCTCGGGATTTCGCACTCTGGGCGAAATCCCTGCGGGGGCAATAACGATTATTTAGCGTTCGCAAACCTCAGTATTTTATTTCTCATACAAAGTCTCAACGGTTGCTTGTAACGCGACACCGACTCTCTTGTGAGAAAGTTAATTTACGTAACACACTCGTAACGTGAGCTTGGGACACCTGTGCTATGTTCGGGGATAAAGTTCCTTGTTGTTAAGGAAGCTGTGTTGAAATTTGTGAAGACTTTTAGGTAAACTTTGATCGCGGATGACAATTATACGGCCGGATATTGGTCTAATCTACAGTTTATTGACAGCTCTTGCTAAATGTATCGATTTATAGCTATTAATAGACTACAGCACGTATTTCAAGGACGTAATCCAATACTGCCGACTGTCAATTCAGTCCGGTGTCCGCTTAATAGGGGTTTTTAACAATAAAAATTAGCCAAAGACAATAATGCGTCCGCGTCCGCTTAATGGAGGTGTCCGCTGAATTGGGGTTCGTTATAAAGCAAAATATAAGACGTTAATTTTGGGACCCGGCTTAGTGTCCGCTTAATAGAGGGTGTCCGCTTACTTGGGGTCCGCTTCATAAAGGTTTCACTGTATCCTCTAGGGGCCTGTTTACAGGTAGGGACGATGACCCTGGTGCTTGGGTTACCCTAGGAAGAGGGTTACATACCTCCCCAGCACTCGCACATTTCTTCTTTTTTTACGCCACGTGTTTTTTAAAACAAGGCAAACAGGGTTACTCTGGCACTAGGGTAACCTTAGCACTAGGATTCCCCCCCCTCCTCGGAAACGCGCCCTATGAGACTTGACATAGGGACTTGTAACATAGGGACTTGTGGATGCTCACACCACCCCCACCCCCTCAGCCTAAATTTAACTTTCCTTAGAAACTGACAAGGAAGTCTTCCTTGAAGTCGCTCTTGTGCAACGAACAATTTGTCTTTCTAGAAGTGACAACTGAAGTGGAGGAACAGAATATGATGGGCACGCTCTTTCCAACATCCAGGCCGCGGATTTATGATCAAGTTGGACAGAAATTAGTGGAAAGGCAGCAACCGATCGGTGCTGGGGCTTTTGGCCAAGTTTACAAAGTAAAGGACGTGGCAACTTCAAACGAATATGCGTTAAAAACTGTGGTTTGTAGCGAACTATCGGAAATCAGGGAATCCGATGTAATAAGAGAAATTCAAATATTACGTAAAATTTCCGATCCGAACATTATCCAAATCATTGAGGCAGGTTGCTACAAAGACACTCGCATGCCCGGGGCTCTCACGGAAATGTTAATTTTAACCGAATACTGCCCAGGCGGAAACTTGAACGACCGCCTCAATCAAGCAAGCACCGAAGAAGTCGAATGCAAGTGGATTCTTCAGATGGCAGCAGCTCTTAGCTTCCTCCACGCAAGCGGTGTTGTTCACCGCGACTTAAAGCCAGAAAATGTGCTACTGACCGCGAGTGATGATATAAAGGTAGGCGATTTTGGGTTAGCCCGAGAGTTTATCTCACTTAAACAGCCCATTGCATCGAGCATTTATGGCTGGGTGACCACCTACGGCCAACACTACATGAAGACATTTGCTGGTAGTCTTTATTGGATGGCTCCCGAAGTTTTTCGTGGCCACTACAACGAGAAAGCGGATGTATTTTCTCTTGGAATTCTCATTTTCGCTATATTGGAAAGAGATTTCATTGAGTCAAGCGAGAAAAAGTATTATGGTGCGTTTGTTCCTTTAGGATTCAAACCTGTTGGCCTTGGGGAAGCAATGTATCATTGCGGTCCAGCAATAACAGCCCAATTCTCATTCAAAGCAAGAGGATCCCCCTTTGTAAGGATGATAGCTCTGGATGCCCTGAAGTACCAAGCAGAAGATCGCCCAAGCGCTGCAGAGATTTTAAATCGAATCACTAGCCTGTGTAACCAACCCCCAACATTGTGTCCCCAAGTCCCCGGCCTATCCCCAACATTCTGTCCCCAGGTCCCCGGCCCATCCCCAACATTGTGTCCCCAAGTCCCCGGCCTATCCCCGGTATTGTGTCCCCAAGTCCCCGGCCTATCCCCGGCATTCTGTCCCCAAGTCCCCGGCCCATCCCCAACATTGTGTCCCCAAGTCCCCGGCCCATTCCCAACATTGTGTGCCCAAGTCCCCGGCCCACCCCCAACATTGTGTGCCCAAGTCCCCGGCCCACCCCCAACATTGTGTGCCCAAGTCCCCGGCCCACCCCCAACATTGTGTGCCCAAGTCCCCGGCCCACCCCCAACATTGTGTGCCCAAGTCCCCGGCCCACCCCCAACATTGTGTCCCCAAATCCCACCCAACCCCGTTTGTCTCTTGGCCTATTGATTGTAGACTTTTTGCTTCTTGTTTTAGCTAATGTAAAAAATTTCTAGCTCGCGCTTTGCCCTCGAGAAAAATTTTGAGCTCGACTTGTGGGCAAGTCTATATTGATTAGTGCTAAAGAAACATTGTCATAGCTAGCACTGAATCTCTTTTTCTAAACTTCAAAATACTTTACATTCATAAGAATCTTTGAAAAGAGATTGCCTCTGGCATCAGCTCCATCAAACATATTTGGCATTTTATCCCTCTGTCTCTGGATTTTACTTGCCCGGTAAAGTTCATTAGTAAAGTCACAGTTTGATTATTTTAGGGTAGTGAGCGCTAGCTGCTGTTCTAAGAGTAATTCCTCACAAGCTCAAAAACTGACTACACCCGCAAAAGCGTTGTTCGTGTCGCGTCACTCTTAGTGAAAAACCTCTAGTTCAAAAGAAATTCTAGTTGTCTTAGCCCCTTTTGTTTTGGGCTAATTAGGGTTCCGTTATAATTATTAACTTTGTTTGTGTTTTTATTAATTTTGTTTGTTTCAACGAGCGCTGGGAGGCCTTAGTAAGCGCTGCGAAGTGTGAACGCGCATTTAAAGCATCGGGTTTTTTTTCCCTTATTATTATGATAGTATTTATTGTGATAATCGGGAGCACAGGCGAAAGCAAAGAAAAGGAAAAAATTTTGATCCTTGCTATTTCACTTTTGTTGATACTTCGATCTTGGCCGTTTTCACTGTAAACCAAGGTCTTCATCCCTGCGCTAGTGTTTTGTTTGTTTGCCTCACTTGTGACAAATATTAATTGATAATTAATAATGTCCATTTTGAAAAAGGCTGCATAAGTAAGTGGACAAAATTCAATTCCCAATTTGCCCATCTCCCATAATACACCTTGTTTGCCCCCCATGTTTTGCATAGACATTTGTTTTCAATTTCTCTTGGGACGGCTGTAATACCCGGGAGAAATGAAAAACAAAGATTAAGCAAAATTTGGTGGGGGTGGGGTGGGGAGGGGGGCGCAAACAAGGTGCTTTACGGGAGACGTGAAAATGGCGAATGGTTAGGAAAGTTAGTAATTGACGATGTCACCCGGAACAGTAATTTTCCAAAAACGTTGTAATTGTTAAAATAAGAGTTCCATGATAATTAAGATGACTACAAAATCTGAAGGGGGCAACGTTTCCATATTCACCTATTAAATTAACCGTAGAAAAAGTCAGCCATTTGGTACTTGTCTGCATTACTGTGTAATTTGTAAATATTTTGCAGTTAATAAGTGGAATAAATGTTCGTTTATTTGCCTTATTTGAGGCCAGGGCGTATATTTGGGAAATTCCCGCCTGAATGTATTGTAAATTACACTCTACGTACAGGTCAAAGATAAATCTTTACTAGTGACTATTCACTAGAACAAAATTCAGCAAAGGAAAAGAAGACACGGAATTAATAAATGCGAACTGAAATCTATGCCAAAAAAAGAAACTTTTAAGTTACCTTAAAAGGTACAGCAAACCAAAAATGAAAACAAGCAAAAATACAGAAAAACTACACTAACAAGATATCTTTACGGAAAAAGTCCGGATATAACCACTAACTAACATAGAAGAAAAAGAAAACTTTAAATGATACAACTGAACTACAACCAGTTGAAAAAAATGTTGAGACACTCGACCAGAAAAATGCTCTTTTTTAATTACTAAACATCGCTTAAAATTACACATCTCAGCGGTTAAATAACTCCCCCCTCCCTCCCCTATTTTCAATGTTGTTCCTCGAAAACTTCAGCATGATTTCCTATTGTAACCAACTTTGAGAAGGGAGAGGAAGGGGTCTGAAAGGCGCGGACCTTATAAGTACCCTTGACGTCCAAATTAGGTACAATTTCTCAAGTCTTTTTGCAACTGGTTGTAGCAACAAGAGGCCTAATGGAGTGACGGGAAATTGAAACAACGATTCCGTAACAAAGTTCTTGGCACGGCGTTACGTACGGAGTGCAGAAAGATACGAACAATAAAAAACCTACAAAAAAAAAACTACACCGAATATAAATGCGATAACAAAATTATTTAAGTTAAACAAACTACACAAAACATCAAAAACACGAAATTAATAATATCAAAATTCACTATATCATCGTGGCTCCAAAAATAAACCACACCGTGCCGAAACTGTACGAGACACGCCCACAAACAAACAGGGGATATTTACATTCCATATTGGGTGCGGCCAGCTTGGATATTTCCAAAGGGGTTAATCCATGGTTTTTAATCGTTGAACGTCGAAAACGGGCAAGATTTTGAAATTAAGTACAGCCATCGAGGATATCTGAAAATATTCACAAAGAGGTTAATCTATGACAGAAACATTTACTTCTGCCTTCTACCTATGGGGAAAACATTTAATTTTTTCTTTTTTGTGTGTGTGTATTACCAAAATAGATTTAAAAATGACATGTGGTAGTTTGTATAGGGCAATAAATCCCTTATACGGATCTCCCGGTCATGTTTCATCTTATGCCGAGTGGAATTTCGATATGTAACCAACCTATATATAACGAGGTCCTCGGTATAAACGAACAATATTCAGGGGCACCCAACGACAATTTTCGGAAAATATCTGTTCGGAAGACGATTTGATATCTAGAATTTTCGGAACATTTTTTGTAAAATTTCTTGCTTGCCTGCCTCTCCTAGGATTTTCGAACATCTAAAAAATGGTATAATTGCCTATTTTTACGGATTTTTACCCTAAAAAGGTCACCTAGAATTTTCGGGAGCCTTTTTTCTGGCTGGAATTTTCGAACAGGTAAGTTTTGATCCCTATAATTTTCGGATCACTAGACTTTCAGCTAGGAAATCCGAACAGATGAAAAATTTTTAGGGGATAAAAATATGCCTATATCTACAGTTTAAATACTAAAATACGTTTAACAATGCTATGTTTAAGTGGTTTTAAGCTATATTCTCGTTGGGTGCCCCTGAATATTGTCCGCCTCAGTAATAGTGAAATATATGAAAAATAACCTCGATATAACGAAATCTCGTTATAACGAGCATATTTTGCAAGTCCCTTGGCCTTTCGTTATATCGAGGCTCTACTGTGCCTAAAATTGATTTGAATGTTATAAAGTGGAATCCGGAGAACAGCTGGACTCCTGCTGGACAACTGTATCAGTCTTCTCTGTACATGTGAGCTCGAGTGAGATCGTTACCAACCCCTTAACAAAGAATATGTGGGTATGATTTTGGCCCTGCTTAAGTGAAAATCCATAAATAACAATGACCTATACCAGCTTTTATGCTCCCGTGAGACTGATCATGAACCCTTGTTTTCACTAAAACCGCTGGACGCCAGCCTGTTTGAGGTCATTGTTATCTCAGTTATCTAAGGTCCCGGGGGGGCACTTGGGTATTTTTTGGGTAGGTATGTGCCGCCCGGGACTCCAAATTGGCACCCCGTTCTAAAAAAAAATTCCCCTAAAATTGATACCCCGTTCAAGAAATGGGCCAATTTTTTATACCCCGTTCTAGAATTCGCCCTAAAACTGATACCCCGTTCTAGAAATGGGCCAATTTTTAATACTCCGTTCAAGGGTGCAATAAGAGTACAAAAGTTTGCTTGTTAATGCATTGAACGATATTTTTAAAAGCAATCTGTCCTTGAATAATTTCAAATGGCTGCTTACAAAATTGGAGCTTTCGTGCGTTTGAAATATTATACCCCGTTCTAGAAAACGCCTCTGAAATGGATATCCCGTTCTAAATCAGGAGCTTCAAAATCACGACCCCGTTGGGCGGCACATACCCGTATAGGTAATGTATGGGAGTACCCCCCCCCGGGTCTAAGGTCTTCCTACTTAGGTAGCCAAATAAGACCCGGAGGAATAACTAATTCATTCATAAAAAAAGGCCACATATTCGTGGGTTTAACAAATCTCATAAAAAACTTATGCTATAAGGTGCTTAGTCTGTTCCTACATGAATCATCGGAGCATTCATCGTCTCCTTCTGTTAGCAGACTTCATTACGTAATTGGCCCGAGGGCACTAAATTCATTCCGATATAAATAATTACACTACGGGAGTTAAATTTGCATTGAGTCAATATCAGTGTCTTGGACCGTACGTTTGAGGCAAACTACAGAATTACGTCACTTGTTTAGGACTTCGGTAAAGGCTATTCACAAGTAAGGATGGAGTTCTTAGCACTAGTATATAAACCATAGACGACCGATCAACACTTGGTTTACATAGAAACGCAGTGAAGTGTTAAGTGGGCTTTTTATTACTTTTAGGTAGGCCTCAATCGCATCTCGTTTACCAGCCGATCGAACATTTCAATTCGTGCTAGAATCTTCCTCAGGACTCGAGACATGCAGTTAACGTGCCGCTAGGTTCCACCTTGAATCAGTGACTGATCAGCGAGAACCTCCCAGCGCTAGGGCCACGTAAAACCGGGTTTAGGATGATCTAAACTTAATTCTAGGATTTCCCTGAGGTTATGTAATTAAACAGCCGGGTCTCATAGTTTTGTTAATACCACCTGAACGCATAAGAGGATAGGGCACTGGAAACCACATTGACACTGCAAAATTCTCTGCTTTTTCATCCTTGAAGTGAAATATCAATTTTGCAATATTCAGCTTGATTCGGCCACGTTATCTGAATAACAGAGCGAAAATGGCTAAAGTAACAGTCTTGAACAACTTTGCTTTTCATCAAGGAAAAGTCCTGGTATCTCTGATAATCATTAGTTCGTCCCTCTTAGCTGTGAGTGTTACAAGTTTGTGCACAAACTGTACAGCGAGTCAAGCCTGTTGTTTTGATGTTTGTATTGAAGGAGCAAACTGCTTAGGACAGTATTGTCATTACGACGAGCATTGTTCTGGCGGCGAAATTTGTTGTAGTTCTAAGTGTGTGGACGGATATAATCCTATAGGATGCCCTTGTCAAAACGATGGACAGTGTTCTACGAGTCAACATTGTTGTAACTTCAAATGTGTGACTGATGCTTCAAACTGTTTAGGGAAAAAATGTGAGAATTCGCTGGAATGCCGTCGCGGAGAAAGATGTTGTGGCAGTGTATGCAGTAACGCGTCAAGTACTATGGGATGCTTTTGCTTGGATCATCGACAATGCTCATCTGGTGAGTCTTGTTGTGCCAATGCTTGCGTTGAGGGACAAAGTTGTGTGGGACTCAGTTGTAACATCGGCAATCCGAAATGCTCAAACGGCGAGAATTGCTGCAACAACAAATGTGTGAAGGGATCGCATTGTCTCGGGCAAAGCTGTGGGAAAAACTCCGATTGTGGTTCAAGTGAACAATGCTGTAACGGAAAATGCGTATCATACAAATGTGAGGGGTTTTCAGAGATTCCATGCGGAACGGATGAGGAGTGTGCTTTTTCAGCCACCAAAAAATATTGTTGCGATGGTACATGCAGCAATGACAGCTACTGTTTCACCGCTCAGAAAAAGACAGTCACCATTTTTACAACAATTGCTCTTTGTATTTTTATAGTTGTTGTTATCGTAGCCTTTATTTTTCGATACCGGAGGAAAAGGATTCATCGAGCACGACAAACACAGATATTAACGGATAATGAAGCACAGGCTTACCAAAATTACCAAGCGCCACCGCCGTACCAGCCAGAGGAGTCTTACTACCCCCCACCTGAATATGAAGAGCATCAATCTGGGACGTCTGCATCGTTCTACCCTGAAATGATAAGAGAGGATGATCCGCCTCCCCCTTATAGTGCTGAACAACAAGGAGAATCCGGGGGGCAGTTATATGCATCTGAAGCCACCTGATTTATATTTTTTCAGTTTTTCCAACAACCAGTGTTAAAACAACTACGTCAATGATAAAAAACTAAATAAAAAGCAATGTTAAAGAAAAAAATCTGCAACGAGGGTAGTGATCACCTAAAATGACAAATATTTTTATACAGTCGTGCCTGTTTACATTAACTTTTAAACCTAGACACCTTAAACACATTCCGAGAAAAAATGTATTCTCTTATTAAGGAGTCAAAATGAGTGCTCGGACGATTACTTTCTACACGAAGACTGTCGTCCTCTTTTTCACGAAATAAATAAAGATGAAAATAAAATTTAATCTACTTGTCCTTTTTCCATACTCTTTTCCTTTGTTCTCGTGCTCTCATAGAGCCTTGCACTACCTCGTAGAGCTTCAAGCAATTCGTACAGTGTCATTGATAAAACGCTGAAAGAACTACTCGCTTTCTGATTTCCTCACCGACTTTCTAAATATTCGAATTAGTAGAGAGTTGCGATCTGATTCACTCTTCTGGACAGGAAACTCTTGGCGGAGAGCTAGGAGCATGCGCACAGCCATAATGAGAGTGGGGCCGGAGGGGAGTTCTTACCCACCACCACTCCACCCACCCTTCACTGTCCTTCTTTGAGGGGTACCTCTGGCCCCTTGCTACAAGCATGATCATTCGGTGTTTGTTAGCTTATGTTAACACCTCTAAAAATACCTTCTTGGCCCTGGCACTTATCAATTTGTTCTTACGGTATTCCTCCTTCGAAGTGAGCTGAGCTAATCTATGCTTTTTTACATAAGGATCTCTAGGATTCACTGATGTTATCGCATGATAGTGACGGTTAGGTTCCTTTTTTGTTACTATTACTGCAGTTCGGAACACAACACTTAGATTGCGCCATCTCCGGGTACTATCACGGTGTGTTGTACCTCCAAACGATCCCAGGAAGCTTAGTGGTCGCGAATCGGACCCAGATTCCTACTTGTTTAGAATATGATCATTATATCGAGGTTCTACTGTACCTAAAATAGATGTGAATGTTATTAAGTGGAATCCGAAAAAATTTGGTTCTGCTTAGGTAGCCACCCGAAGGAGGACTAGACTAATTTATTCACAAAAAAGGCCACATATTCGTGGCTTTAACAAATGTTAAAAAATAACTTATGCTATAGGGTGGTTAGTCTGTACTTACATCAACATCATCGGAGTATTCATCGTCTTCTTATGTTAGCACACTTTTATTACATATGGCCCGTGGGCACTGAATTCATTCCGAAATGAGTGATGAGAGTTAAATTTGCATGAATGAAGTCAATATAAAGTGCATTGGACCTTACATTTGAGGCAAACTACAGGATAACGTCGGTTGTTTATGACTTCGGTAAACGTTTTTCACAGGAGGAAGTTCTTAGCACTAGCATATAAACCATTGAGAGGGCCGAACAACGCTTGTTCTTCATGGAAACCGCGGCAGTGTGCTGGGTTTTGCGTTGTCTTTAGATAGGTCTCGAAGTCTAGTTCGGAACTCAACCGCATCTCGTTTATCCGCCGATGTAATATTTGAATTTGTACTAGGAGAATCTTCCTCAGGCAGTTAACACGTTGCTAGAATCCAGCTAGAATGATCAGCAAGAACCTCCCAGCGCTAAGGCCATGTAAAACCGGCTTTAGGGTGATCTAACTTAATTCTAGGATCTCTTTGGGATAAGTCATGTAAACAGCTGGGCCTCTCTTGCTGATCCGCTCAAGACCACGTGAACACATAAGAAGACTGCCGGGGCACTGGAAACCAAATTGACACTGTTTTTACTTTTTCCGCATCCTTGAAGTGAAATATCAATTTTGAAATATTCAGCTTAATTAGGCAAGGTTGTCTGAATATCAGAGCAAAAATGGCTGAGGTGACAGTCTTGAGCAGTTTTCCTTTTCCTCAAGGAAAAGTCTTGTTATCACTGACGATCATTGCTTCGTCCATATTTGTTGTAAGTGAAACAAATCTGTGCACAAACTGCACCGCGAGTCAAGTCTGTTGTTTTGATGTTTGCGTTGAAGGACCAAACTGCGTAGGACAGTTTTGTCATTACGATGAGCATTGTTCTGAGGGTGAAATTTGTTGCAGTTCTAAATGTGTGGATAGATCTAGTACTGTAGGATGCCCTTGTCAAAACGATGGACAGTGTTCTACGAGTAAATATTGTTGTAACTTTACATGCGTGAATGCGTCAAACTGTTTAGGGAAAAAATGTGAGAATACGACGGAATGCCCTCACGGACAGATATGTTGTGCCAATACTTGCGTTCGGGGACCAAGTTGTGTGGGACTCAGTTGTAGCATTAGCTATCCGAAATGCGGAAACGGCGAGTTTTGCTGCAACAACAAGTGTGTGAAGGGATGGAGTTGTTCGGGGCAAAGCTGTAAGAAAAACTCTGATTGTGGTCCAGGTGAAGAATGCTGTATGAAAAACGGCAAATGCGTATTTTACGATGGATGTGAGGACCTGTCAAAGATTTCCTGCCGGAAGGATACCAATTGTCCTTCTACAGCCACCAAAAAATATTATTGTTGCGATCATAGATGCAGCGAGGAAAGCTTTTGTGAGAAAAAGTTAGTCACCATTTTTACACCAGTTGCTGTTTGTATTTTTATAGCTGTTGTTATCGTATCCAATATTTTTCGACACCGGAGGCAAAGGATTCATCGAGCACGACAAACACAGGTATTAACGAATAATGAAGCACAAGCACAGGTTTACCAAAATTACCAAGCGCCACGGCCGTACCAACCAGAGGATTCTTGCTTCCCCCCACCTGAATATGAACAGCATCAATCGGAGATGTCTGCATCGTACAATCCCGCCATGATAAGAGAGGATGAACCGCCTCCCCCTTATAGTGCTGAACAACAAGGAGAATCCGGGGGGCAAGTACGTGCATATGAAGCCTCCTGATTACCATAATCATTATATGTTTTTAGAGTGTCAAACAAACAGTGTTAAAACAACTACGTCAATGATAAAAACAAAAGGAAGAAAAAAAAAGTATTAAAAGAAAAAATAACCCACAGGGACAGTATAGGTCAATGTATACTGATAGTGATCACCTATTAAAAAGTGACAAATATATCTTTTTGTACAGTCGTGCTTGTTTACATTCACTTTTAAAACTTGAATTGACAGACCTTAAACAAATTCAGAAAAATGTATTCTTTTGTTAATAAAATGAGTGCTCAGCCTTAAATACGACTACTTTCTAATTGAAGACTGTCGTCCTCTTTTCTTGAAAATAAACAAAGACAAAAAGAAAATTTAATTAACCTACTAAGTGTTTTTCTTTACTGTTGCGCCTTTGTCTTTCTCGTGCTCTCATCGAGCCTTGCACAGCCTCAAAGAGTTTCAAGCAATTCGTATTGTCATTGATAAAACGCCGAAAGAACTACTCGCTTGCTTATTTCCTCACCGACTTTCTAAATATTCGAATCAGTAGAGGCTAGATCTTTTGATCTGATTCACACTTCTGGAAACTCCAATCTCGACCCCAGTGCTTACGCAATTTGACTCCGTTGGCGGTGATGCGCAGAAGAGCTCTGGAGTCGAGATTGCTGGAAACTCTTGGCGGAGGGCTGGGAGCATGCGCATAGCCCTAATAAAGATGGAACCGGGGGGAGGGCCTTACCCACCACCACTCCACCCACCCTTCACTGTCCTTCCTTAGAGGGTACCTCTAGCCCCTTAATACAAGCAAGATCATCCGGTGTTTGTTAGCTTATGTTACAACCTCTAAAAATACCTTCTGGGTCCCGACACTGATCAATTTATTCTTACGGTGTTCCTCCTTCGAAGTGAGATGAGCTAATCTATGCTCTTTTACATTAGGATCTCTAGGATTTACTGATGTCATCACATGATAGTGACGGTTAAGTTCCTTTTTTGTTAATACTATTATTGCAGTTTTGAACAAAACATCTCGTAGTGAACCATCTTCGGAACTATCACGGTATGTTGTCCCTGCAAACGATCCCAAGAAGCTTAGTGGTCGCGAATCGGACCCAGATTTCGACTCGTTTAGAACATGGTGAATAGACCTTCTTACCGATACGGTGGCCATATTGGATTAATTCGGGTTAAGAAGTATTATAGGATGCCCAGAAGGCATAAGCACATTTCGTTTGTACTTTCGAGCGCTTTTCGGGACATTTTGTCTTAAAGTTTTCTTAGAATAAGATTCTAATGGGGAAAAAAACCCTTGTGCGATGGTTGGATGTAATAATGATTGCCTTTTTCCCAAAAAATATACAGTGAAAGAACATATTTCTAATACTAATCTAGAAAAAAAGGCGATCATTATTACATCCAAACACGGCATAAGGATCTTTTTTCCCATTACAACCTTATTCTAAGAAAACTTTAAGAAAAAATGTCCCGAAAAGCACTAGTAAATACAAACGAAATGTGCTCATGCCCCCTGGGCATCCTATAATACTCCTTAAATTGAATTAATTCAATATGGCCGCCGTATCGGTAAAAAGGTCTATTGGAGAGCAGCGGGCGTTTTGCTGAAAGATGACATTAACTGCCATCGATCGTTCTTTATTGCCCATTAATTTTGTTTTCAGACCGAATGTGAGGTAATGTCGTACCGATATAGATAAATATTCTACGAGTTCGCAAATTTGCATAAAAGTCAGTGTAATTTGTGTATGCAAGGTTTTTAACCTTACATATTTATTTAAAGAGTCTATCAGGCATAAAATCACGTGATAACACGCATGGGAAACAAAGAAAAAAGAATTGAAATTATCGCAACTCAGAAATAAAGTTAGGCTGAATACACGCAATATTGAGCTATAGTGTGGTCGCGACTCCTCTCTTAAGAACAAGAAGAAAAACTAACAACAGCTCGAAGCATGGACAAACTTACGCTCGTCTATCTCCTGGTATCGCCAATAACTATTGCTGCATTTTCATTTTCTGTGAATGAAGCAAGTTGCGGAAACTGTGGCGAAGGCCAATACTGCTGTTACGGCGATTGCCTTGACCGATCAGGCTGTTTAGATCGTTACTGTGCTCACGACGATCATTGTTCCACGAAAGCTTGTTGCAATTCTAAGTGTACCAATAGGACCAATCGTTTAGGCTGCCACTGCGAAAATAATGGAAATTGCATGGGTCACATTTGTTGCGGCCAAAAATGTGTTAATGCCTCGAACTGTCTAGGGCGTCGCTGTCAGCGCCAACGTGACGAACAATGTTCTGAGGGTGAAATTTGTTGCAGTTTTAGATGTGTCAGCGCGACCAATCGTTCAGGATGTGACTGCGAAAAAGACGATCAATGTTCTGTGGGTCAACGCTGTTGTAGAGAAAAATGCGTGGACGCTCCAAACTGCTTAGGAAATCCCTGTTACTGGAACGAACATTGCTCTGACGGTGAAATTTGTTGCAATTTTAAATGCGTCAACAGGGCGAATCATTTAGGATGCCGCTGTAAGCATAATGGACAATGTTCCAAGGGTCTTATTTGTTGCGATGAGGGATGCGTTGATACCCCTAATTGTTTAGGGTTTTCCTGTGATATCGACCTGCATTGTTCTGTTGGTGAAATATGTTGCAGCCGCAAGTGTGTCAACAAGACTGATCGCTTGGGTTGTTCTTGTCGAAACGATGAACAATGTTCTATGGGCCAACGTTGCTGTAACAATGGAAAATGCGAAGATACCCCAAATTGCTTAGGAGTATCCTGTGTGAGTGACTGGCATTGCTCTGGGGGCCAACTTTGTTGCAATTCCAAATGCAAAAACAAGACCAATCATCTAGGATGCTCTTGTGGAACCCAAGGACACTGTTCTGCCGGTGAAAGTTGTTGCAGCTTTACTTGCGTTAAAGAATATCACAACTGTTTGGGACGGAAGTGTACAACTGACGAGGAGTGTTATTATGCAGAAAGATGTTGTGACGGTGTATGCAGCGTCCAGCCGAGTAGTCTAGGATGCTATTGTGATGCCTATAGGGTATGTTATACTGGCCAATCTTGTTGTGGTAATACTTGCGTTCTTAATTCAAGTTGTGTTGGATTCACATGCACCAATGACTGGAAATGCTTAGATGGCGAAAATTGCTGTAGTGACAAGTGTGTGAAGGGAGAAGATTGCCTCGGGCAGAAGTGTGATAATGACTCTGACTGACTCTGGCTATGACGGAAAATGCAGATATCGTGTCTGCTTTGAGGAAAAATGCTTTGAAAAGTGTGATTTTTGCATAACAGACAGTGATTGCACTGACGTTTCAAATATCAATTCAAACAAAAAGTATTGTTGTGAAGGCGAATGCACTAATGACAGACATTGCTTTACAAAGCGGAAAAAGGCTGTTAATGTTTTTTCTTCTGCTTTTGCTTCTTTGTTTATGGTTTTTGCAATCGTGTTAACGTTATTTATGTATTGTAGACGTAAAAAAGGAAGTCCTCACGAAACTGATTTACAACAAATACGAGAAACAGCCATTAATGAAGCACAGGAATCCCAACTTTTGCCCCTGTTACCGCCATACAAACAAGGTGCCCATCTCCAACATGGGTGTGAACAACTGCAAAGGGAAATCACAACTTCAAACGATCGTCCAACAATAGAGGGAGAAGAGCCACGTATCTCTTCCTTATAGTTTTAAGCCAGGAAGAGATCCTGCGGAAGTGCAGACAATTAGGACTTAGCTTCGTAATTGCATCGTATTTGTGTCATCGAAAAGCTGGCTTTGAAAACGCAAACAAGTAAAGTATACTGACAGGGGGGAATAAAACTTTTTTTTTTTAGAGGAAAAATGCGCATTTTGCAAAACATAGCTGTCAAAATTCGGTTGACAT
Organism: Porites lobata; assembly: GCA_942486035.1. Lineage (NCBI taxonomy): Eukaryota > Metazoa > Cnidaria > Anthozoa > Scleractinia > Poritidae > Porites > Porites lobata. Next base: position 23,460 of record CALNXK010000147.1, on the reverse strand, counting down.
GGTAATGCCACTTTGAAAACTTAAAAATGTTAGTAGATAAAATTTTGGACAAATTAATCGCCAAGTTTGGTGTTCAAAGCTTGAACAATTTTGAAGTTATTTAATTTTAATCTTGGGATTCTTGAGGCCGCAAAAGCTCCCCCTTGTCTGAATAGGGTTAAGTTCTAACCTTACCGTGGTGATAAAAAAACTCCTCTGTTTAAACTCTGTGGTTGAAGGAATCCAATTATATAAGGCGACGGTATTTAACGAATTTTCAAACTACTCTGCCTTTACAAGGAGTTCTCTTGTATTCACGGTACTCTTTATTCGACCACTATGGTCAATTCAAACATCCACTTATAGATTCCTCTCTATTACTGACCGTTCCCTTGGTCCCACAGATACTAGGCTACTAATCGGCTCCTGAAAATGATTTGGGGTCAAAGCCGAAATTTTCTAAAAAGCTGGTGTACCATCTAAATACAGTAGAACCTCCATGTGCGACCACCCCTCGTAAGCGATCGTCTCCCATAAGCGACCGCCTATCCAAAGCACCAAAATTTTCCCAGCCAAAGCCTTACAGTTGAAACCTCTAATAAACGACCACCTCCTGTAAGCGACCGCGGCCACTTTTTGGGGCCTGACGGATAAAGATTTTCCATTGTTTTACAACCTCTTGTAAGCGACCATTTGACGCATTCTCTGATCTCCATTTTCGCTGTATGCACTATCTTACTTAGAACATACCCAGAATTTTAGTGACAACGTGGAATTACACATATCCTATGTGCCTGGACCCAGTTTCTCGGAAGAAACCCCCTGTGCTGTGGTTCGATTCTTGTAAACGATTACCTTCCGTAAACGACCACTCAGTCTTTGCATTTTGGTTGGTCGCTTACGGGAGGTTCGAGTTTAGACCCAAACTGCTATCTACAATAGGTATGACTCAGGGCGCCGAAAACGTCCAAAACAGAACGAACTTTCGATTTTGGGTGTGGTCAATTGGGTCAGCCTCATTTTTCGCGGGAAATCTAGTGCCGCAAAGTTTCTGGGAACGAGAACCCATTGTTGTGCAATGGAAGACATGATCATCGAAAACGAGGAGAAAATGCTAACGTTTGTGGGCAAAACTTGCTGCAAATGGACTATTTTATCACTAAAACCAGTGGAAATATTACGTTCCTCGTTCTGTGGCATTTTTGGGCAAATTCATTCGCCGGTGTAGCTGCAAATCACTGGAATGTTGGACCACGTTTTGCGCTGCAGTGTACAACCACATCGACCGTAGCTTTAAAATTAAAGGATTTGGGCTTTATGCTTACAGGTAAGCTTTTATTTAAATTTTCCCTTTATATATAAAGAAAATCTTAAGTTATATTCTTTTAAGAAGAGTATTCCTTGTCTGAGAGTTTAGTGTTGGTAAACATGGAATGTTTGTTTTCTTAATTAATTCAGTAAATTAACGGCCAGTGTATAACGCAGACTGCGGACTATTGTTTTCACCTTGTAAATGAGCAGGTGACAACAGTATTCCCACTGTTTTCTAACCCTACAAACAGTAGTCCTCAGTCATTCTGCAGTCTGCATTTTACATATTGCCCTGTAATGCTTAAAGCGGGAAATTTAACGTGAAAGTGTTTTTCGCTTAAAACTCCTGAACTTTCAGCAATCTTAAATTTAATATTGTTTGCAATATTTCTATTTGTATGGAATTTCTGGGAATATACATTCCTTAGCTGAATAGTGTTACAGTCAAACCTCCATCTCCGACCACGTCGGTTGTATTTGATCGCCTCCAACATTTAACAATTAGTTCATGCATCAGCGTGCATATGTTGAGATATTGAGTACGCGGGAAGTTTGGAGAACGTGAAAGAGAGCGTAAGAGTTGTTTGAGGCGCAACTGAGAGCATTTCTTACGCACGTAAACAGGGCTGGAAACAGGGTTTTACAGGCCTCTCACAGAGTTTTTGAAGGGTACAATTTTTTCTAAGGGTCCTTAACCAACACGGAACAACCACATTGTATCTACCAGATTGATCAACCATTCCAAGCTCTCAACTTCCTTACAGAATATCTAAGAGAGAGCAAAATGTTTGTAAGATAAGTAATTTATTTCTTTTTGTCTTCAACTTCATATCCTGTCCTTTACGAGTAGGGTTCTGAAATGTAAATGGTTACAATAGCAGCATTTTCAGAAATGAGCTGAAAACAGTATAGATGATTTTTTAAGAATAACATTTTTGCTCTAGTCGAAACAGATGCAAAAATAATTATGAAACTGATCTGAGTGTAAACAACTTCAAACATTTAATTAAGTGTGAAAACAAATCAGGAAGTCGATTCTCTGGAGGCTTATCTATTTACATAAGTCAAAAGTCGCGTAAGGAGTTACATACTTCCCTTCTTAAAACAAAAGCATCATATGGTGTAAACTTGATAAAACTTATTTCAGCCTTCAAAAGGATATTATACACTGTATCTAGGAACAGTTTATTTAAGCCTAACAAATTATGAAAGAAATAACAGTGAAGATTTTATGCGGGACTCTAGAAGAATAAATGCTTTTAATGTTACGAAAGGGAGATATCATCATACAGGGTAAAAGTTATGATGTTTAATAACTGTGGCAAATCCTTAAAGGGGCTGTGTCATGGCAGTCCAGTTCATTTTGTATAATTTTGCCAATTAGTCACCCTCGATCGCTATGGAACTTTAAGTAAGCAAAGAAATTACGTGTAAATGACAAAATCAGAGATCTGAGACAAACAAAATAATAATGTCTCCTGAGCATTATTTTTGAAATTGCAAGCAGCAGGGATCAACTTTGAAAAACTGTTAGGCTGAACAGTTTTCAAAAACCCCAATTTCAGTCCGTTTCAATCTTCTTCAGTTTTGCCCAACAGTGGCATCTGTTGTTTCTGTTATGTCATTTTAACCTTCCTTTAAAGTTTTAAGCGGTTATTTTTATGTTTCTCTTAACTTAACGAGCATTTTGTAATTTAAAAAATTCCTAATTTGGCTGAATTTTGTGACACAGCTCCTTTAAACAACTATTCATTTAGATAACATCATGTTGTACAAATACCTTGGACTAATATTAAGCCCATACGGAGATTTTAATCTCGCTAGACAGGAACTGAGAAAAATTGCACTTAAAGCTCTGTATAAATAAAGAAAAGAGATGGGAGACCACTTTAGAGAAAATATTAATAGTAACAATAATGCATTTATCTCCCATACTTCTCTATGGAAGTGAAATATGGGGCATTGACTGTAATGGAAAAATAGAACAGGGATCTGGCAGAATTAGTGCAGAAAAAATTCTTAAAATGGCTACTAGGTATAAATAAATACTGTACTAATATGCGTGCAGGGCAGCAACGGGAAGGTTCCCAATGAAAATTAATGCCCAGTGTAGGAATTTTAAGTTCTGGTTATCTCTGATAAACAGAGACTTACATGTAGCTCTTATTAACCGAGCGGGAGGTCTTTATGGGAGAATCTTGACCGAAGTTGCCAGTACAGACCGAACGCAGTGAGGTCTGTACCAGTGACGGAGGTCAAGACTCTCCCATACAGACCGACGTAGCTTGGTTAATAAGATGTTTATTATATGGCCAAACAAGAAAGCAAAGGAACAAAAACATCAATAATTTCTACTTCATCTTTGCTCATAGCTTGCTCGGCAGGACTCAAATTTGCCAACGTTTGCTCGTTTTCTTTACCTGCTTCCTCGTGAAGGTCCACTGATTCTTCCATTTATTCTTCCATTTAGTATTATTAACAGGAACAAGCCAATTTTTTCATATTCTTTGTTTGTAACTTTTTGAGGACAACTGTTACAACAAGATCGGTCTAGATGCCGGTCTAGGTGGGAAAATCTAGACTGCGGTCAAGATTGTTTTTAGCCAATCAAATTCTTGAATTTGTTTGTTTCCAGTCCTTTTGAGACATGGCCATATAATAAAACAAATTATTGCAAATAACATATGCTGATATAAAATGGAATGAAAAATAGCAGAAAAAGTAGACTAGATGACAGAACAATAAGACAAATGACATGACAAATTGGCAAGACGACAGACCAAGTGGACAAGATGACATGACAAATTGGCAAGACAACAGAATGAGTAGACAATTAAGACGACATAGAAAATTAAGACATCAAAATATTTTTGATTCCGATACTGCTCCATAGGATCCTTCGTAAATACATGAAACATCAAGTCTATATAATAATACTTTATTCAAATACGTACATTATTCAAACATGATACGTATTTGAAAAGGAGGACCACGAGGTTATAACATAACATAACATAACATAAAACTTTATTTATACTCGAATTTTAGACTAGCTAACAAGCTAATAATATCTTTGCCTGCGTGCAGACGTCTCCTATTTCCTTTGTTGCACGTGGAAAAGGGACGTCTGCGTAACGCCGTCGCTAATCGCGTTCCAGCGTCCTGCTGGGTTCCCAAGATCTTGGGAACACGCTGTGATAGGCTGACACACAGTGCGCATTGTTTGACTTAACGCTGATTGGTTGTTATCGAATGTGGTCTGATACTGTATGCGGTGATTTAAACGATTTATGTATAGCGGGGTTTTCTAACCAAAACAAATCAAAACATGTGCGATTGTGTGCTGTGTTTTTCGTCGATCGAAAAGCAGAGCGATCAAAATCTTGTGCGGGGACGCGGAAAATTTAACGTGTACGAGGAAATTATTTCTTTACAATTTACTGTGCATGACACATCACATCATATTTGTAAACAGTGTCTGAGAAAACTACAAAAGCAGCGTGGACCTCGCACCAGGCAGGCATTTCGGAGAAAGCCAGCCAAAGAAACTAAAATCTTTAGCCGTAACAAACAGAGGTCAAGAAAATTTAAACACTTTACAACTGCATCTGAAATCAAATCCTATCGGGAACACCCACAGAAGCATAAACCACAGGAAATGATTACTCAGTATGCATGTAACAAACCTGCTTTATGACCTCTAAATGGAAGACTTAGCGCGGCAAAAATGAGATTTACTCAGTCAAAGGTTAGAATGCTACATGCCCTGTGTAGTGCTAGTAATCTTCATGCGAGAGAGAAAAGAAGAAAAACCTCTGTTCAAGCAGACTCTCAAGGTCACGTTTCGCCCGTATCACGAGCTTATGATGTTTTGTTTGGCCTGTCAACTCTTATTTCTAACCGGATATTATCTCACAATTTATGCGAAATAGAATACCCTGCCAGTGGGACGCTGGAACACGATTAGCGACAGCGTTACGCAGACGTCCCTTTTCTGCATGCAACAAAGGAAATAGGAGACGTCTGCATGCAGGCAAATAATATCTTCGAGCTGACACTACATGAAAATAATATATAATAATAATTATATATAATAATAATAATATACCTATAAAAGGTCCCCTAATTGAACTTTAAAAATATAAAAATGAAAAATACAGGTGAAAATTATTAGTGTAGGTACAAAATGTAATAGTAGAATGATAATTTCGATGAAAATATATACAGTTAAAATATCAGCTATTATGTCAATAAATTTTCATCCTTCGTTTTAAGCCTTTTTTAATTATTTTGTTAACATTAATTTCACAGACTGTCCAACCACCCCGATTTCATCGGGATTCTCCCAATTTTGCTTGAAGGGAGCCCAGTGCTCTGAACTTGTGAAATGCAGTGTGCCCGGCATATGATTTCTATGAAAAAGCTAAGATTTTCTAGTCACCCGAGAACAATAGTTAGGCACCAAGTCGGGATTTCAAATTCTTTATGTAGTAGAACAGTTTAGTTCACTATTTTCAAAAGACAAATTAAAGCAAGGGGCACACATACACCAAACCTGTGATCTGCCTTCCCCGCGCATGTCGTGGTAGAGCTGCGGTGCAGTTCCCTGGGTCAATAGCTCCCACATGTGTTGTGTGGAACTGGCACTTAAAGGACTCACCTCTGCAGGA
>CALNXK010000147.1:0-10000 GCA_942486035.1 Porites lobata | reverse complement strand
ACAGCAGCCTGTGATGCTGAGAAGCCTGAGTTCACAAAAGATGCTGTGATGAGTGAATATTCAGACGTCTTTGGAGAAGAGTTAGGCAGCATGAAAGGGAAAGTACACCTTGAATCAGATCCAAATGTTGCTCCTAGTTAACTCACTCAAGGGGAAAGTGATCAGCTCTATTCAAGAATGTACAGACTAGGTTTCAAGCATGATTGCAGCCAAAAAGCCAGATAGGAACATTCATTTGTGCATTGATCCCCATTACTTAAATCTAGCCTTAAAACAAAGCCATTTACCCTCTCCTAGTGATAGAAGAGTAATCTAATTCAGTAACATGCATAATCATCCCTGTTAATGTGCATTAATATTATCTCTTTCGATTCAAAAGTACTTAAAGAAACTTAATTACTTCCTTTTAGAGGCCGCAGATGAATTCAAGTGTCAAAAGAGGCAATTTCATGGAACTTTTAACCTGTACAATAATATTAATCATGACATCTGACACAGCCAATGATTATGCAAAATGCAAAATGCAAAATGATTACGCAAAATGGCAAATTACAATCAACTGTTGGTTGCAATTCCCTAAGATACCCACAAGTCTGAGTCTATAAACCAAAAAAATAAGCTTCAAACTTTACTTTGATATGATTTTTATACCAGATTTAGGCCACAACTTTTGAGAAATTTTTTCTCAAATCTTAATTCCTTACTTTCAGGGTTTGGATTAAGCCTGCAAAATAGGTAGCCTTTGAACCACTGTAACTTGAAAATGTTTTATCAAACATACATTGTGAGAGGCCGAGATGGACTCAATTTGTTTTTGGCTGTAGCAGAGCTAAGAAAAAGAATTTCAAAACAAAAGTAGCAATTTTAGTACAGTGTCTATATGCCTACTAAAGCCTCTTCACCTACTATAAATAAAGGAAAACTATTTTTTCTCCCCAAATCGAGTGGACCACTTTAAGGGAGACAGCCACTTAAATCACTGCAAAGACACTGACTATAATTATGCTGATCACACAGACTACACACTGATAAGACCACTGACAGTAACTGCGTTGCCTACAGTTACTACGCTAGCAACGGCAATTTTGTTCAAGTACCTGGCTTCCCCGTCTATTCTTTTTAATTAGATTAGTAATTCTTGTGATCATCTATTTGATAGAATCACCTTGAGCGATGAAGAAGAAGCCATTAAGATGCTGGCCTGCCCGTCTCAACAGTGGATGGGGGTGACCCAGAAGAGGAAAAGTGCTGAGAATTCCAATGATTATCACACAATGACAACCTGATGCTCATCAAACTTAGCTTTGCACACAACATACAATGATGGCACTGCAATCAACTCATCTTTTATGGTTGAAGATCGCAGGTATAGGTATCATTTAGCTGTTACATAATGTAACTTTCAATAGTCTCGGATTCACTAATACTCAATCCAAAGGCAGAATGGAAGGCTTTAAAGCATTTAAGAACGGTTAACAGGTCTTCCCTCGCCTGGTGCTGTGCTCGTGGCAGGGGAGGCTTGCATGCCATTTCGACCACTAGACCTATGATGGCGGGAGCTTATGCTCCATGAAGGTTCAATTATGCCAAATTGCTCTAACGGAAAACTAAAAAGCACCCTGGTCCTCCAGGTTGGGGGTTAAGTGAAGGGCTAATAACTCTGCCTTGTAAAACATTACATGCTACTCCTGGCAATTGGAGAATCCATCATCCAACTCCAGGAAATCCAGGATATCCAACATACTTGTTCAGTTAGTATGAGATTGGATTCCGTAGTTACTGGATTCTTGTGTATGGCTGAATTCCAATGAACCTGAACTTGTGATGTTGTAGTGGTGACTAGCGGTTGAACCGTTTCGGCGGAAACCGGTGTCATAGAATCTGCATAACACAAGGGAAGGATCATAGAACTGTCAGCACAAAAAACCAGTAAGTATGGAAACTAAAAACTCATACTAACTGTTCTTCCCTCCTTGTAGGATTCTACTATAATTGCTTCTCCGATGCCTGTCTCATACATTTCAGATACCAGACTGGAAACTCACGGAAGATACTATTTGTATGAGATTGGATTCCATAGTTGCTGGTTTCTTGTGTATGACTGCAGGTTTCCAATGAACCTGAACTTGTGGTGATGTAGTGGTGACTAGCCGTTGAACCGTTTCGGCGGAAACCGGTGTCATAGAATCTGCATAACACAAGGGAAGGATCATACAACTGTCAGCACAAAAAACTGGAAACTAAAAACTCATACTAACTGTTCTTCCCTCCTTGTAGGATTCTACTATATATAATTGCTTCTCCAATGCCTGTCTCATACATTTTCAGATACCAGACTAGAAACTCACAGAAGATACTATTTGTATGAGATTGGATTCCATAGTTGCTGGTTTCTTGTGTATGACTGGATTCCAATGAACCTGAACTTGTGATGTTGTAGTGGTGACTAGCCGTTGAACCGTTTCGGCGGAAACCGGTGTCATAGAATCTGCATAACACAAGGGAAGGATCATACAACTGTCAGCACAAAAAACCAGTAAGTATGGAAACTAAAAACTCATACTAACTGTTCTTCCCTCCTTGTAGGATTCTACTATATATAATTGCTTCTCCAATGCCTGTCTCATACATTTTCAGATACCAGACTAGAAACTCACAGAAGATACTATTTGTATGAGATTGGATTCCATAGTTGCTGGTTTCTTGTGTATGACTGGATTCCAATGAACCTGAACTTGTGATGTTGTAGTGGTGACTAGCCGTTGAACCGTTTCGGCGGAAACCGGTGTCATAGAATCTGCATAACACAAGGGAAGGATCATACAACTGTCAGCACAAAAAACCAGTAAGTATGGAAACTAAAAACTCATACTAACTGTTCTTCCCTCCTTGTAGGATTCTACTATATATAATTGCTTCTCCAATGCCTGTCTCATACATTTTCAGATACCAGACAAGACACTCACGGAAGATACTATTTGTATGAGATTGGATTCCATAGTTGCTGGTTTCTTGTGTATGACTGGATTCCAATGAACCTGAACTTGTGATGTTGTAGTGGTGACTAGCCGTTGAACCGTTTCGGCGGAAACCGGTGTCATAGAATCTGCATAACACAAGGGAAGGATCATAGAACTGTCAGCACAAAAAACCAGTAAGTATGGAAACTAAAAACTCATACTAACTGTTCTTCCCTCCTTGTAGGATTCTACTATATATAATTGCTTCTCCAATGCCTGTCTCATACATTTTCAGATACCAGACTAGACACTCACGGAAGATACTTTTTGTATGAGATTGGATTCCATAGTTGCTGGTTTCTTGTGTATGACTGGATTCCAATGAACCTGAACTTGTGATGTTGTAGTGGTGACTAGCCGTTGAACCGTTTCGGCGGAAACCGGTGTCATAGAATCTGCATAACACAAGGGAAGGATCATAGAACTGTCAGCACAAAAAACCAGTAAGTATGGAAACTAAAAACTCATACTAACTGTTCTTCCCTCCTTGTAGTGTTCTGCAACCCTTATGGTTGCCCTTTTTGCTGTGGTGTTAACCTGACAATCAGAATAACCTACTGTATCCAGCTCTAGGAAATCCAGGATAACTAACATACCTACTCAGTCAGTACTAATAATGACTGTTTCTGTACACTTGTTGTGATCATTGATCCACAACTTTATCCCTGATGCCTGCCCCATACATTCCAGATACCAGTCTGGAAAATTAATGTACAGAAGAAACTACTTGTATGAGATTGAATTCCTAACAGGTCTATGTACAATGTTGCTAAACGTCTTAAGAAGAAACAGGAAGCACGGAAGCATCAGACAGGACAGGGAGGAACACACCGACAGAATGCTGAGTGAGGAGTGACTGACTGAGTGAGTGTCAAACTATAATTACAGTCTGTATTATGGATAGACTTTGTTTATAATTAATTTTGCCTCATGATAGTTGTTCAGATGGCTTACAAAAATAACGTATCCTTTCGGACCCTCTGGATAGAAATTTAATTTGCTAAGAAAGCAATAGCATGTGCCACAGACAAAACTAAACCCTTGTTAAGTCCAACTGTGAAAAAAGAGCAATTGCCGATTTGCCAATCAGGGTGGAAGAAAGTAGGAGGTTCGTTAGTGGAGGTTCAACTGTCGTTTGAAACCAACAGCTTTCAAGAAGAACTAGATGTCATATCAACCACCACCACTACAGAAAAATGTCAAATCCTTCTTCAGTACAACAGTTTCTTTGCATGTGTTTTGTACATAGCTGAATCCAGTGTATGTCTGTATGCTACCAATAGTAGTAAAATATCCTAGGAAGTCTAAAATTATGATGAACTCGCTTTTCTTAACTTTCTAACTAACTTTCTTTTTTTCTCAGTTATTTCTTTTTCAGGCTGAAAAGAACAACAAAGATTTGTCTTGAACAGATGTTCATGAGTGGTCCAGCATTAGAGAGGCAACTGATCTGAAGAATGTCATTGCTGCAGGGAATTAAGAGATCACTGGTCATCAGGTTGGTTTGTGGACCTTTATTGGTAATAGCGGAGCCCCGTAGCTAAGAAAAACTTAATCCATCCGAGAAAATTTGGTAATCACGTGACCATACGCCAATAGCCCGACCATCCATCTCACACTGTAGCTAGTTTGGAAGCCCAGGTGCAACCTGATATTGCACATCCATGTTGTGATAAATTGACAGCTGTCAAAACAGGGTATCCGGTGACCACTATCACCTGACCGTATCGCAGGCTCAGGTATTGACCCATCAAGGTTGTCAGTATTTTTTTGAAGCTATCTGACAAGTTACTAGTTTTCAAACGATGGCAGGATCAAGTTCAAATTTTTTGAAATGCGTAGGAAATAAGTTGTATCATGTAAAGAGCCACACTACGAAAATTTTGATTTCAACAGGGTGTGGCAGATTGTTAGATGCATGTTTATGAGTGGCTCTAACAACAGAGAGGCAGCTGTATTAAAGGATGTCATTGCCACAGGAAAGAGATGACAAGTCACTAGGTTGGTTTGTAAACCTTCATTGGTAATACTACTAGCATAGCAAAATAGAATGTTACTAGTAAATTGAGTGGCATTTTGATAAGGGATCTCTCCCAGTTAAATTGGGCATCTCTAATCATATGAAGTCACTTCTTTTAGGGTCTTAAGGTCTATAAGTGCCTGAATGTTATGTGTTTATCCTTAGTGAATGACGTTATTATTGTTATTACTATTGATACAAATATAAGTAATAGCTCTGTTTTATAAGTATTGGTTCTTAATTGGACTGATAAATACAATATTATACAGTGGAACCTCTTCTTTAAGACACCTCTATTCAAGGGACACCAGTCCGTCCAGGGAACGCGAAATGTTGTCCCGGGCAAATATTCACATAATCTTTTTATCTGTTACCTCTGTTGAAGGAAGACCTCTATTGAGGGGAAAGGGACACTTTTTCTAAGTCGCAAATCCCAGGTTTTACCTCCATATAGGGGACACCTTAGTACTCAGAACATGACTGACCACAAAGAGGGTTGATAAGTTAAAGTGTACACTGATCACAATGATTGCAGCTTTCACAACATGAACAATGTCTCACTTAATTTAAAATTGATGTACAGCTTGTAGAGACAACAATGCAACAATTTGTTGGAGATAAGTTAACTGTGATTTTTTTATTTGGCTGCTTAAAAAATGATAACTGCAACAGATTCGAGAACTTAAATAAATCCTTTGTTGGTCAATTATTAACAAACCCCTTGCCCAATCTCTGTTCAAGGGATACTTCTACAGTGTATTCAGGGGACAGTCCCGACACTTTTCTCAGTTCTGAGGGCCGGGTGTCCCCTGAATAGAGGTACCACTGTAAGTAATGTTTCAATAAGCACCAACAACCCGCGAATGCATTTTAGTGCTTTAAAATTTCAAGACTTTTTGGGGAAGCATGCCCCAAGAAGAAGACCACCCCAGAAAAGGGGGACGTACGGGCCCCTTGTTGTTTACAGTCTCTATTTTAACCAGCTGGCTACTTGAGACCCCTGACTTAAGATAGTTTTATCCTATTCTTATGTAGATTTGTGATTTTTGTCTTCCAGGACGAATCCATGTGCAACAAACAGACCGGATCAAGTCAAGTCAAGTCAAGATGTTTAGAATTTACAGGTTGTCTTCAGTACAGTAAGGGCTGCATAGTTTACTTTGTAATCCAGCTCTTGAGTGAACCAGATAAACAAAATGTGGCTGGCTTGTTCAAAAGATAATTACTAATCTTATCCAGGACATTACATTAAAATGCATTTGGATGCATTTTAAGGGAGTTAACAATAGAGGATTATCTTTAAGGGGTTGGTTTGTGTGTGCACACCCAGTAGTTTTCTGCATCATTTTCATGATTCAAGGTGTTTTGAGTTTCCTTTGTGCACTGTTTTTTGCCACAAGATTCACTGATACAATTTTGTGGAAAATCAGTAAGTAAAAAGTAAAAGGTAAAAGTTTGAACTTCTGATGATTCGTCGTGTGCAATCAAAGTCAATTCCACTTTATTTGTTATGTAGAAGTTGGTTTCCAAAACAAATCATATTTGCTTAAAATTTCCAAAAAGTAAGTTGTTGAACAAAATCTAGAACTTTAACTCAGAGCAGTTAATTGATAAAAAGTGATTGGATCTATTTACTCTCAGAACATTTGATGGGTAAATGCATTTGTTAAAATTGACTAGACCCTAAACCATTAATTTAGAAAATAGCAGTCTGTGTTTGAAGCTCAAGAAGCCATCCAATTCACTGTCTTCACAAAAAGAAGGAAAACTTTCAAAGCAGTACTGTTTGCATCTTGACAACTAAGCATAATTTGAGCAACTTAAGTGGATGTCACTCAACCTACAACCCTTTGTAGGTGTTGAGTAAACACTGCTAAGTTACAGTAAATTATACTATGAAAATGCACATAAAAATTCAATTTTATAGTCCTAGTTTATTGTGTCTAAAAATTTGGCTTGAAAATTAATCATGCCAAATAGATTTAGCATTTTATTCCTGGATAAGTATTAGTTTGCTTTTGATCAGTTTTGCCACAGGTATATGTTATAGATATGAGCTAAGTTCTGCTAGTTTACAGCCGTTTTACATTACCTTCATGTGCAAAATTGCATTGCAAAGTCATTGTCAAAGAACTACTTTGTCAATGACCCAATTATTTGCCAACCTTTTAATTTAAGTCACAATCATTGTGTTAGCAACATTAATTTGGTGATAGTTTGGTTGAAATAGGAAAAGTTTTGGAAAAAAAGGCTTTAATTTGGCCAAAAAGGGACAAATAATGTACTGCTAGCTTACATGTACACTGATGTGCATTTTTTTTTTCATATCACAATTCAGTCAAGTCATTTTCTTGTTCCGGGAACCTTACGTACAATGTACACTACATTGCACTTAAAATGTTTTGAAAAAGGATAACAACAAAAAGCCTTAAATTAAGTCAAGAGTGTTTCTGAAAAGAAAATCTCCAACTCAAAATGGCAGTCTCTGAACTCCACAACTCCAGAATTTTAGCCAAAGAAATTGTCAAGCTTAGCACTTAATCAGACAACAACTTTGTTAAAATATTAAAATGGATGAATAAATAAAATATCATTCATAATTTTGCAAAATTTGAAATTTGAAAACTACGTCAAATTTTAAACTTTGTTAGCACTGTGTTTAGAACTTTGTTCAAAGTTCTCATGGTTTGATTTTCACATGGAGGATAAAAAGATGTAAAACTGACTGTTGGTAAGATCAGACATGCAATCTACATTATGGCTTATACAGTAAGCATCAGTTATTGACAGTCTTGTTGATTGACAGCTGACTGGCTCACTGACTGGCTGACTGACTGATTTATTGACTGAATGACTGACTGACCAACTCACTTACTGGCTAATTGACTAACTGACTTACTGACTGAGACTAACTGAATGACTGACTAACTGACTGGCTGGCTGACTGACTGATGGACTAACTAACTGACTGACTGGTTGAATAACTGACTGACTGGTTGACTGACTGGCTGACTGGTTGACTAACTGACTGTCTGACTGGTTGACTAACTGATTGACTGGTTGACTAACTTGCTGAGTGAGTGAGTGAGTGAGTGACTGAGTGACTGACAGACAGACGAAAAGACTAACTGGTTGGCTGACTGACTGACTGGCTGATTGATTGACAGACTGACCAACTTGCTTGCTGACTGACCAACGGACTGACTGGTTGATTAACTGGCTGACTGACTGATTGACTGACTGACTAACAGATTGACTGGTTGACTAACTGACTGACTGGTTGACTAACTGGCTGACTGTCTGACTGATTGACTGACTGGCTGACGGACTGACTGACTAACTAGCTGACTGGTTGACTTACTGACTGACTGACTGACTTGCTGACTGACTGAATGCATAGCTGACTGGCTGACTGACTTTGGACAAAAATTTATACAGGCTGAATAATTTGTTGAAAGAGAAAACGTTGCAAGCACCTTTGATTGGGCTGAGGGCTTGACTTTTAACTAAATGATCATCAGACATTATTTCTAGACTTATTTTGCCAAAAAAAAACAAAACAAGGACCTAATTTCCCATTTTTAGCCAAAATCTTGGGTTAACCCCTTTGAAAAAATCTCAGTATGGCGACTTTGTAATAGCCGAATTTTTATAGTCAAAGAGGGCTTGTTTTCTCCTCAATGATCATCAAACGTTATTTCAAGGACCGTTTGTACAAAAACATACAAAGATAAAATGTCCATGTTTTGACCAAAATCATGGGTTACCCCCTTTGAAGAAAAAAACCAATGCGGCCTCTATGTAAAATCCATATTTTTGCAGTCGAGGAGGGCTTGTTTTCTACCCCAATGATCATCAAAACACTATTTCCAGGCCTATTTTGTCAAAAGATAAAATTTTCATTTTTTGACCAAAATCATGGGTTAACCCTTCTCAAAAAAAATCCCAATGTTGCAACTATGTAGAATCCATTTTTTATAGTCTAGGAGGGCTTGTTTTTTAACAAGGTGATCATGAGACATTATTTCTAGGCTTATTTTGTTAAAAAGAAAAAAAAAACAAAAAGGAAAATCACCGATTTTTCTCCAAAATCATGGGTTAACTCCTTCAAAAAAGATCTCAGTATGACCACTATGTAAAATCAATATTTTTTGTCTTGGTGGGCTTTTTCGTTAACTACATGATCGTCAAACATTATTTCAATGGCCATTTAACCGAAAACCAAAATGACTGACACACCGACTGACTAACTGACTGGCTGCCTGACTGACCGACTGACTAACTAACTGACTGGTTGAGTAAATGACTGACTGAGTGAGTAACTGGCTGACTGATTGACTGAGTGACTAACTGGCTGACTGATTGACTGACTGACTAACAGATTGACCGGTTGACTGACTGGCTGACTGACTGACTTTCTGACTGATTGACTGACTGACTAACTTTCTGACTCTTTGGCTGGCTGGCTGACTGGCTGACTGGCTGATAGACTGACTGACGAACTAGCTGACTGGTTGACTAAGTGGCTGACTGACTGACTAAATGCATAGCTGACTGGCTGACTGACTTTGAACAAAAATTTATACACGCTGAAAAATTTGTTGCAAGGGAAAACGTTGCTAGCACCTTTGATTGGCTGAGGGCTTGATTTTTAATTAGATGATCATCAGACATTATTTCTTGACGTATTTTGACAAAAAACAAACAAAGAGGAAATTTCCAATTTTTAACCAAAATCTTGGGTTAACCGCAAAATCTCAGTATGGCGACTTTGTAATAGCCAAATTTTTATAGTCAATGAGGGCTTGTTTTCTACCTCAATGATCATCAAACATCATTTCAAGTGCCATTTATCCAAAAACATACAAAGATAAAATTTCTATGTTTTGACCAAAATCTTGGGTTAACCCTTCTGAAAAAAATACCAATATTGCAACTATGTAGAATCCATTTTTTATAG